>PPHD01000742.1:1335-54281 GCA_002909625.1 Bambusicola thoracicus
GGGGGGAGGGGGCTACATGTATTTATTTTCCCACCCATACACAAATACCATTGCCAGTGTCAGCAGGAGCGGGCATGACACTGGGAATAGTGGGTGGCTTAGATAACTAGTGTTGCAATGCAGTTGCAAGTTTAGCACCACTTCTACTTTGGGCAGTATTCCCCAGCAGACTCAAACAATTTACATGTAAAGCAGATTTGGGTTCCAAGTGAACTTTAACGGCATCATTTTTTAAATAATGTTTGTGGCTTCCTTAGCTCTAAACGGTAGTGTACAACGTGTTATACAGCTTGTGTGAAAGGAAGGGATGAGAAAAGGGTGCTGATCAAAAGGGCAGTTCCTGAACTCTCAGTAACATTAGTACAGATCCAGAATAACTATGCAAATTCTAAGTCACTTTCCGTGTAATCCAAAGCAGAATCTGCTGTAATTCCTCAGTACACTTCGTGTGACCAAAACTTCAATGTGAGTTATGAATTACCATCAAGCTAAAAATACAAAACAAGCTAAAAACTAGTATATGTAAAGACTGCTCCAAAAATGCCTCCTATGTTATTACGTTGGCTCATGACGTCAGAGGTGGATGTTGGTGAGATGATAGTAGAGGTTGAATCTTCCCACCGGTATCTTATTCCATGGTGTTGCCATGTGACAGATGGCAGCAGAGGGACAGTCTGACAGAATGGTGTCTGATGTGGAAGTGCAGGAGGAGCACACAGCAAAAGTGTGTTATTGAATTCCTCCATGGAAAAAAACTGGTACTCGCTGATGTTCATCAACGCTGGCTGAACGTTTATGGAGACCAAATGGTGGATGCTGGCACAGTAAGGTGTGGTGGGTGCTGCATCTGAGCAGCAACAACAGTGATGTGAAGGACAAGCCACATTCTGTGGCTTTTGGAGCAATGTGTCTATATTCTGAAACCTAAGATCTTTCACAAGAAAAGTTAGGCACTTGGAAAGTTAGATATTGATTGTTCAGTAAGACTTAAAGTTCTGAATGCATTTATCATTTTGAAATTAGAGACCAAGAGAGGCGATTTTGGATAGAATATTCTGAAAAATTTTGAAAGATTTTTGATTTTGGCCTTCTTAGAAACTGAAACTGGGAAACTGCAATAAAGGTGAATGTGGAATGTTTTCCAAACACAGTGATATCATCTCTCCAAAGTATGCCAATTTCTGCAATCTGAAAAATGAACTCAGGACACACAAGCATGGCCAGTTGTTTCCTAGTTTATGGTGTTACTCAGTTTAAACAGTGCATTTAGGTTCTAGTTATGTCACACCAGTTCTCATTCAGTGCTGTTCCCTCCAAAGTTAGTATTCTTGCGAAGTTACCAAGTGCTATACAGTATTAACTTTTCAGGTACTGTTAGCATGGCAGCAGAAATGTTGCTTACCACTGGTACTCTGTTTTGGTTCAGTGCTTGTGCTTCAGTACATCCTGTGCTGAATAACACATGATAAAATGTTGTAGAACTTTGCATTATAATACTAAAACATGGTTTAGTCTGAGTATTTTAGAAAGTAATCAACCATTCTGTAGTGTGTCATCTGAAGGTCTTTATGGCATCATGTAGCATTGTGTTAGTTCAATCTTAGTATTGTTTTCTGATTTCATGTCTTGCACAGGGATTGACTCTGTGCCAGACATTGTGTTGAAGTGAGGAGGAGGACAGCGGTTTAGTGATTAACACAGGAGAACATGTAGGTGAAAATAACTGCAGAGTTTGAGAAACATGCAGTTCAAACAGTTCAAAGTATACACAACATAAGGAGAGGGAGAGAGAAATTTGCTTTCATGTGAATGAGCTGATCAGTCTGCACTCTTTTAGCTACTTTTTCTACATGCAGTAAATGATTACATCATTTCTACCTTGCAGCATTAAGCACTTTTTGTGTGGTAAAGTAGTAGTAAATGTGGCTTTTGAAGAAGAGAACCATTTTGCTTTTCTATTGAATGTGTAAACAAAAGGGTAGAGACCTGTGAGTTTGCTAGAGACCTATGAGTTTCATGCGGTGGTTCTGTAAGTATTCAAATAAAAATAACCTGGGAAAATATTCTGTTTTGCTTTCAGGAGCTGCTAAGTCGAACATCACTAGAGACTCAGAAATTAGATTTAATGGCTGAAGTTTCAGACTTGAAGATTAAGCTGGTTGGCATGGAAAAAGAACAGAGTGAATATGAAGAGAAACAGAACAAAGCTGAGGTGAGCTTCTTTCTTCTTTCTTTTTCATTATTTTTCTGTTGTGTCTCTGGTCATACACCTGAGTTGTTGAGCTGGAAACAGCATGCAATAGGACCTCCTGTACTTAGAGCACGATCTGTACTCTTGGTCCCATGAATTCAGTAAGGAATATGATTATGCATTTTTGGGATGTGGTTTCTTTTCCTCTCTCATTATGTTTCAGAGCTTGCTGTTTGGCTTTAATCAAGACACAAAGTCCATTCCAGCAGCATACTGTGTTTTTTTTTCACTTAACTCTTTCCTTTCCATAGGCATGGCCTATTGAATTGATTTCCATGTTTCCCGTGACAGAGAAGACTATAAATTTAGCAGTATCAGGGATGCTACAGAAATTTCTATGCAGAGGCCCTAAGTAATCTTAATGCATTTGTGATGGTTGGGAGAGACAGGCATGGAGCAGGGTATTTTCCTCAAATAATCCCCTTCCCTTGTGCTTACATAATAAATATTTATTTAGTGGGGAAGGGGGAGAAATCACTTGCACTGGAAGAAATTGTAATCATTTTTCTCCTTCAGAACTGGAAAGTTCTGGATATCAAAGCAGCTTTATTTTTCACTATGTTAGTTAAAGAAGAGAGTATGAAACAGGAATAAAATGAACATCTATTTTTGTTACGGAGCACAGTTCCATAAAAACCTCTGCGTAGTGAGCAGCAGGTGGGAACTGGAGAGGAAAGGGATTATGGAAGACAGTAATTCAGATGAAGTGCCATCTCCCATAAGGAGACCGTATAGAGTGGTAGGATTACCTGGCAGGAGAGGATTAGTAGCGCCATAGTATGGCAAAGATTTATACTTTGTTAACTGAAAAAAGAATTTGTTCCATGTTGTCTTAAAAGAAAATGAAATACAGGCAGTGTTAGAAAACAGTTTGCTGTCTGTAATGTTGATAGACATCTATCAAATATTCTACTAAGTAATTTACCTGCAGTGACATCATAAGTTTGGGGTGTGTTTGTTTTTTGACTTAGCTGTCCTCTGAGGTTTTCTTTAGAGATTAAAAGATTGCTTAGAGAGAGCATTTTCTGGCAGAGTTTGCAAGCCAGAGAGGCACCAGCTGCTGTTTTTGCTATCCATGGCCGCCTTCTTGTGCTCTTTCACCCATAATTATTGGTGCTCTGTGTACGGAAGGCCTGAGCGGTGTCACACTACCTGAAAATCTAAACAGATCTGTGCAACATGTAATTGCTACAGGTGGGAGCCTGTTCCCAGCTGCTATCTTTCTGAGAGGCCGTCAGCGCTTCCCATTACCTGTTGAATACAGGGAAGAAGCTCTGATTTATTTCAGGACATCCACAGTCAGCCTGACTCCTGGAAATCAACGAAGCTTTTCAGTGCATTTGCACTGACAGTGCTTCTAAGCACTGAGTAGGTCTGGGGCTGTGAAGAAGGTGGGTCTGTGATCTATGAAATTCTTCTGCTACTGCAGCAGGATGTGTGGCCTACTGGGATGGAAAAGTTTAGATCTATTGGTCTGGAAGCCTTTGTTGTATTTCTAAGTGATAGGAAATGCTCTCTTGAGATGGAAAAGGATCCTAATCTGATGGAAAAGTTGAGAATCATTGTGTTAAGTATGCTATGAATTATTGATTGCTCCAAGATGTGATTAGATTTCTGGCCTGTTGAAAGTTGCAAGCCTTACATATACAAAGAAAGGAAAATGAGTCTTGCAACTAAAACTGTAAGAAATAAAAAGCATTTTCAGTTCACTTCTTGAGCCCTTTTATGCATTTATTTCAGATTGCCATGAATAAATGTTAATCCAATTTGTCAAGGTAAACAGGGCGTTCAACTGAATGCTTACTTGAGTTCTAAAGCTTTAACTCTGTGTACTTCAGCCTCCTTTATGGTAAATTTTGTTAACTGTCAATACAAACATAGTTTCAAGCATCACAGTGACATTTGTTATTATATTTTTTGAATACTATTGGACTGCAAATGCTGCTTACGCTTGATGATAGGTTTTACTGTCATTTGAATTTCTGAGCCTTCACTGCATGGCTATGACTTTCAAGTGAGTAATCGATTCTTAAGTAAGTAAAGAGTCTACCTTTAGTTTGCTCTTGTTTATGCATACATAATAGTGCTGTGGTAACCTAATTTCTTGGGTGACACTGTTCTCCAAACTGACAGCGACTGAATGAAATTAATCTTCCTGTAATTGTATCTTTGAATGTTGTGGCTACTTCAGCAGGCTCTTACAGTGTATAATATGTCAAATGAAATTGCAATTAATATTTTTACACAAGCGGAGCAAAGCTGTGGGTGACAGAGCCTTTCTCTTATGCTGCAGTTGGCCGATTGCTGCTTTCAAGACTAAGATTAGGATTGACAGAGGTGAGCAGAACAGTGATCTCATAGTTTTCTTACTATCAGAATAGCACTGTTTTCACCCTAGCATGTGTTACAGAGGCATCTTGAAGTCAAACTATTTTAAGCTGCCTGTTAATTATAATTCATGCTTGACTCTGCCATTTCTAAGCATAATAGCAAGTTAATAAAAGTTTAAAACAAGATGTGAAATTGTGGAACAAGTCAGCTAAAACATACTTCCTTTGTACTCTTAATTTTGTGTCAGCTCATTTCACAGCAGCTGTTTCCAGTCACATAGAATTTATCCATATAATTATTTTTCTGGTCGAGTTGAGGACAAACAAAGCAAATTAAGATATTTTTCTAAATATGAATGAGTCTTAATCAGTCAGATTCATTTCTGTTTATCTTATGCAGCTGTGGTTTAGTTTTGGTTATAGTTAGCAGCAAAGAGTTTGTTGAGTATCTGGCTCTGAAAGGTATTAATTTCAGGCTGAACGCCACTTGTCTTTGGCTCTTCACATGCACATGCTAAATTTATAATGGCATTTAGTTATAACACAGGAGCCAGGAGAATAGCTACTTGTGAATGGATGGTCTCACTCCTGCCTTTGTATCTTGAATTCCCTTCCTGTGGAATAATGTTCTCTTGTTTGCTGCCATGACGCTGTGAAGGTTTCTGAGATCCCACCTGAGGGCACCTGTGTAACTTCCCTTACCTGAGGAACTTTAGAAATCATAGAAATATGTTTCCTCTAAGTATGAGAGAGCAACATTATCAGGTGATTACCTGTAGCCCAGATGCTTGCCTTACCCAAACATAGACAGAAGAGACGACCTATTGCAATCAGAAGGCTTCAGGAATAAGTGCTTGTTTCAACCTGCTAACAGCCCTTATTCTGTCCTCCTATTTTTTATTTTCTGTCATGTAGTAAGTTTTGTGGGTTTTGTTTATTCTTTTTTTGTGCTGAGGATCTGAAGTTTGCTGTAAGTTGTTGGAAAGTGAGTTGTGGCTGTCGCATGGACACTTCTGAATTAAATGCCTAGTGCACAATTACTTGCCATTTCAGAGAAACTTGAGTCAGTGACCCAAACAATGCTTTCTGGTCTTTGACACAGCACAGCTCTGTGGAGTTTATTGTGCTGCCTCAACTGAATCGAATTTAAGACAGGGTTTTAATCTTAATAATTTGTTGTGCTGTGAAAGAATCTCAAAAAAGGAGATGACTTTTTCACCTTGAAACTGGAAACAACTGTAAGACATACATTGCCTCCAGAGTTAATCTTTTTCTCTTCCATAAGCCTAAGTTATTCCTCACTGGGATACAGATTTCTGCCATTTGTATGCTGTCAGGTGTTCCCTGAAGGAAATCTGTGAATGCAGAGTGTTTCCCATTGCCTTTGTGAACGTGAGGCAGAAAAGCAGCAGCAGCAGTAGTGGTTCTGAACTCTCTCGCTGTGCTACAACCAGAGCAATTACCAGTCTGTGCATCTTGTTTGACCAGTGGTTTAACATATAGTTTAATGGTGCTTTCTGACAAAGACAAGTAGTGCTTAAAATAAAGGAAAGGAGATAGACAGACGTGTATCACGAGAGCTCTGCTCACCAGTTGGCACTCCTCAGTGAGTTGTCTGATCGTGGAGATGATGACAGAAGAGAAGCAAAGTCAAAGCATGGAAGATGGTAGGATTGTGGATAGCATTTAAATTATACGTGAGGCAAGTCTGAAGAGTGTTCTGCTCTGCAGTGCTCTGATAAGAGGATGGATTAGCTGCAGGGGCACTCTCCTCACCAGCATTCTGTGTTGCTGCAAAGTGGCAGTAGTACTGAATATAGAAGGGATGTAGTTTCGCCTAGGTGAGCTGATATGAAAGAAACTATCTTTTTCTTAACTGAACTGGCATAGCATCTCAGCATATAAAAGACTGGATACTAGAGAGTTGGTGTGCTGGGACCAAATACTCTTTCTAAAGTTTTTGGATTTTTAATGATTTAATCCTCATTTAGGTGTGTAAAAGATTTGTTGGATGAGAGATGAGCATCAAACACCGTGAGCTTGACTCAGAGTGATATGCATGAAGGGAAATATATGCAGCTACTATTCTGAATTTCATTTTAAGCACAGTGCCCTTCAAAAATACTTAATAGATGTAAATTAATTTTAGCTAACTTATATGTAAGTTTTTGAAAGAGAATCTTTGGGAATATTTGAAGTAGTCTGTGGTTGCTGGTGCAGTTTGAGATTGAATATATTCACTACTGACCTGGTTGAAGCAGTGCCGTTCTTGCAGTTTAAACACTGGCACTGTGCAGATTTGAGGTTACTGAATCAGCAGAGTGGGATTACAAGACTTGTATGTATGATAATGAAGAATAAAAATGTGTATATATACTTTATCTTTTGTCCATTAAGAACTTTTTTTACTCCTGTGGGAGATGGATTAATCTCATTAAATTTAGTTCCCTTGGACGAACTGAGAAGTCATGTATTGGTCTGGAACATAGATTCTGTTCTATATCTAATCTGTAGCTCAATACAAAGTCCAGATTTATACTCATTCAAATGTTTTACCAGAATGGGAACACGTTGTCTGTATTTTTAGGTTGCCATTGATATGCTTTCTGTTTTTCTCTGTGCTGCAGCTGTACAAATACCTTCTTTGCATATTGTCTGCATTTTTCTTTCTCACCTGTCTTTTTGTTTTCTTCCCATGTTTTCAGTCAGTAGTGAACCTGATAAGTGAGTTACAGGAGCAGATGTGTAGACTGCAGCTGGAAATTAATAGTAGAATCCAAGAAAGAAAATCCCAAGATAGGAAATCCAGTGTGACACCTAATGGTCCTCAGTCTAGCCCAAGATCAGTGGTAGAGACACTCGGCCAGAAGAATTGCTCTCAGTGTGATGTACGAGAAGTATACGTTAGCAGCAGCCTGTGTATTGCCTCTTCTCTTGCAGGAACTAAATTCTGCTAACCAGGGTTATGTTGTGAATTAGTGGCATTAATCTTTCTGACTCTCATGAGTAGGAGTAAGAGAGAGGTGGTTGTCAAAATTACCGAAACAAAAACAAGAAAAACCCAGACACCTTGCCCCCTCATCTTCTACCCAATCACTAGGACAAATTTGGTCATCATTGCGTTCTTATCTACTAAAGCACAGATATCTATAAGAACCATCACCTCTCTCAGGTTTTACGTTATTTGCATCTTATTTGTAAGTCTGTGCTACTGGTGTGGTTTGGTTGGTTGGTTTGGTTTTCTCCTTCCCCACTTATTTTATCTTTCTCCTCACTAAGATTTGTTTGCTATGCAGCATGGTTTGGTAGTTTGTTCATTTTCCTCACAATAATACTACTCTAACTAGTTGTCTGAATGCTGATCATTATTCGTTTCTGAATATTTAAAAGCTTAACGCAGGTATAAAATGCAGATTCAGGTAAGTCTATCTGAAGTATATCCTATAAAACAATCTCCTTGTGCCTGTGAAATAGCAGATCTGCTACATTTTTATTGATTCTGACATCAGCAGTATGAGAAAAGCATTCCTAAATTTACTTCATAGATCCTAGTTGTATTTGGTCAAACCCCCGCCACGTGTCAAAACAAAAGCTATTGTGCATAAACTGCTTAAATTGAAGGTTGATTGATATTGATCTGACTAAAAAAGTCTATTTTAAATATTCACAATGATCATTAGTAAGATAATACTATGGTTGTGTAATGCATATAATATACAAGACTCCAAAACATGGCTTTGCTTCCAAATTTTTCCATTCTTCAGTTCATTGATCTCAACAAAGTTCTAATCAAGAATCATAGAATCATAGAATGGCTAGGGTTTAAAGGGACCACAATGATTATCTAGTTTCAACCCCCCTGCCATGTGCAGGGTTGCCAACCATCAGACCAGGCTGCCCAGAGCCACATCCAGCCTGACCTTGAATGCCTCCAGGGATGAGGCATCCACAGCTTCCTTGGGTAACCTGTTCCATGTTGTCCTCAAGAGTAAATATTAAGATATGGTTGATGGAAAGGAAGAAGGGACAATTTGTCAGAGGAATAGAGAAGTCTGCTGTAGTTCTGGTCTGCAACAACCCTGTTTGCCAAGTTGCAATCATCCATGCTGAAAGTAGTATATTTATAGTTATATACAACGGTATGTGTGTGGCATTCAATGCCAAAAAGTAAGCATGATGTAGTCTGAGTTGTTTTTCTTGGTAAGTAGCTTAAGTGTTTCTTTGGGGGGAGTATTGTCACTTTAATAGAAGTAACTCATGTTAGAGCTTCATATGTTTCTGCTTGCTTTCTGAGATGGCAGCAAAAGCAAACCAGTAAAAAAACAACAGTTAGTGTTGCATGAAACTGTAGTTGTAGATTTTTTTGCTTTATTTTCTCTGAGATCAGCTTTCCCTGGGTCAGCTGTCTTCCTTAATAGGACCAAGAAATTTGCTCCTAATTTCTGATAGAGAATTTGAGAAAATTGTTCCTTAGAATAATCTCTCTGTTCAAAATAGTTGTTATCTGGTTAGACTAAATCACAGCTTTTTATCTGATGGTTCAGCATTCATTAATGCATGATCTTCAGTTCATAACCACGGAAAATTAATATCTACCTGAGTAATCTTATATTTACCTCTTTTTCCTTTGCAGGGTTTGCTACAGGAACTCAGACACCTCAAAATTAAAGTGGAAGAACTGGAAAATGAAAGAAATCAATATGAGTGGAAATTAAAAGCAACAAAAGTAAGGAGAATGCTTAGCACTTGCTAATGACAGACTTACTTCAGCTAGAAAGGGATAAACACACTAATGATCATTATTTATTTTTGTTACAGTGTCAGTGCCTCCTATGAAACCAGGTTTCCTTGAACTGTCTATATACTGAGCAATTTGGACCATGGTTTTTGTAGCTTCTTTTTGTGCCTTTTGCTCCCTCCTCCCTCCAATTTCCAGTCTCTTACATTTTTGTATTTTTTTTCTTAAAAAGGCATTTTGTTCTAGGAAGACACCTGCTTTGTGTAATGGTGACAAGTCTGCAGAACATGCTTTCGAGTCTGAAGAGATGTGTAAAATTGGATGAGTGCTGCTTACCATAGAATTTTATTAGATGTTAAGCCCAGAATACAGCAGCAGACCATCTACTTTGACTTTGTGACAGTATCAGAGAGCATACATAGCTGCTTACGCCTCTGTTGACCTTAACTTCTGGAAAGCTGTTGGATTTCAATCTAAACGAACTTAACATATGACAGACTTGACCATTTTTGACAGTAATTTATTTTTCTGGTTGAACATTCTCATTGTTAAGCAGTTTCACTTTAGTTCTACTTTGAAATTTTAGCCCTTTTCTAGATCAAAGGAACACTTTTGTTCTGTCTTCACGTCACCTTTCGTATGTTCGTATGTACACTGTTTGTATGAATGATTGACTTTCCTGAGTTGTGGTCGTATCTCGGAATAACATTTTAAATTATTAAACTGTGTTGTGATTGTAATAGCTGAAAGCTTGATCCAGAAATGACAGATAGCTGTTTTCTATATTAACAGTTCTTTCTTTTGAGAATTCTTAGCTGAATATTGATGTTTTGCTCTAATAATTTTAATTATTACTTATTTATTAAGTTAGAAGCTCCTGAATCCATGAAAATGTCTCCTCTGACGTGGCAGCAATGAACAGTCTTGAGGAAAATATTTTGTTAAGCAGCATGTGGTCAGCTGCCAAGACACATGAAGATTACGGGTAGAAGCAGAGCAAAAATAACAACGAATAGTAACACTTATTAAGTGGGAGAAGTTACAGAACTAGGAAGAGGGAAAAAAAAAAGTACAGGGAAAGAGAGAGGAAAAAGAAAAATAATTACAGAGATGACAGGAATGAAAAATTTAAAGGAAAGGGGGATAATTAAGAGAACTATGAGGTCAAATTGACCAGCAAATCCAAATCTGGTATTAAGAGGTCCAGATTCTTAGATGAGGAATTGGAGTATTTCCATGACTGGATATAAAAAGCACATTAGCCACTGGGAAGTGCAGGAGCCCCTCGGAGATGCAACAAGGCAGATTCTTCTGTTCCATGAGGGATTGCAGGCAGGATTGTGGTGAACTCTTCCTGCCATCCAGCTGCCTGCTTCTTTCTGGTTTAAAAACAAAAAGGTTGTGTAGGCCATATTTAGTCTGTATTTTATCCTGTTCAGCTGATGTTTGGTGTCTTGCATTTTTCCGCCTGTATTTTAATATTTTGATAGACTAGTCATACATTAGGGAATTTTAATTATTTTCTTTAAACTGGAAGCAAGTTTTTCTTGCTTTTGCTGGTGGAATTGAGTGATTCAATATAAAGGACTACAGTCTGCTGAAGAAAATCTTAACTTAGTGATGTAGTAAAGGATGCTGTTGACGTTTTTTTTATCATAAATAGGAAAAAGAGATGAGTCACTGTATTTTAAGCTGAAGAATCACTTTTCCCAAGTTATATTAAGTAGAAATCAGAATAAAAACCAATATATTAAATAAAAAAACTGCTTCGCTGTCTTATAGTGGTCTTCATGCAAAACTCAGGCGTTGCCCGATAATAGTCAATACTGTATGATCAGCACTGTAGTGCTTTCTTGTAGTGTTGTAGAGTTTCTTTACATACATGAATCCTTGAAAATGTTACTTGTCTCACAAGCCTCTTTTCTCTGAGAGCTAACTGTCCTGTAAAATGCAGCTTCTGTGAAAGGAATTGCATAAGAACACCAGGAAATGCATAAGGTTGTATAGTGTTTATGAAATGTCCCAATCTGGGATAAGGACTTAATTCAAAGCAGTGTTATGTTTAGAAATCTTCTAGTTAATGGGAAAAAATCACAGAGAACTGATGATGATGTCATTCTGAATTTGTTTTACTCTCTTTCAGGCTGAGATAGCCCAGCTCCAGGAGCAATTAGCTCTCAAAGATGCAGAAATTGAACGCTTGCAATGTCAGCTATCTAGGACCTCATCACACAGCGAAGTTGCAGAAAGAGGTAAGAGGAGGGGAATCCCACTGAAACTTCTTCAAGTGGGATTCTATTTATAATTTCAAAGAGTTGTTCTTGTTCAGAAGGAATATATACTTTTGTGCACACCTTCAAAATTGCTTTGACAAATCTTGATAGTTGCCATTTTTTAAGAAAAACGGGCACAGTAGTAGCTAGGTATAATGTTGGAATGATTTAACGTTCTAAAACATTTGTTAATGCACATCTCTCCTTTGTTCAGGACTGTGTCACAGATTTCTCTGTTAAGCCTGTATACTTGATAGAGGTGAATAACAAATGAATCAGTTTGTCTACCCTTTGGTCTCAAGCAGTGATGCCATAGTCTCCCTAGAGCTTCTGTCAGTTGTGAGCTTTATGATGTTAGTGAACTTTTTCATCCATAATACTGACTCTTAGTGCAGGATTATCTGTGTGCAGGTTTACCATGGTGTAATGGTGGATGTTACCTAGTGCTTACAGATAGTGCCTTTGTTTCAGAGCTGACTTCAGGTTTGTGCTCCCTCATTCTTAGTGCTCACCAAGAGTCTCCTTACAGGAATTACTGTAGATGCCTCTTTTCTGGAAGAGGACAGTCTGTATACTTGACTGTTGTTCATTCGGAAGCAGTGACAGTCCTGTTCTGTGAAAACTTAACATGTACCTAGCGCTGATTTTATTCATCTGCAGAGTTTGTGCATGTGAAGTACTGCATGTCTAACTACAAATTACTTTCTCTAACAGCAGTGTCTTGTGGACAGACTCTCCTACTAATAGAATGTTGTATTTCCTATGAGGTTCTCAAGTAAGTTGTGATATTTCAAGGGACAGGTAGCTGTATGCCAACAAGTTGAGAGCTCAGCGACTTTCAGCTTCTAGCAGCGTGTCTTGTCCGGTTCATGCTGAAGATAGGTGCAGTTCTCCTTAATTCCAGTGGGAGAAGATTCTGTACAGATTTTTCATGCTCCCTTAAGGAAAACACTTAGACTGTTTTTGAAAAGAGACAGTATGCAGCAGTAATAATGCTTTTGAAAAAAAATTGAAACAATTCATCAGATTTTCAGGTAGTCTTCTCAAATAAAGTAGAAAAATAATGTTCTTTCTAGTATACTAGAATGCATATTCTCATTAAAGTGCAAACCTTATCTAATCTGTGCTTTTTCTATATATTTTATTTGACTCCCACCATTTACCACCATAGAGGAAGTTTATAAGAGAAGGCTAAAAGAAAAACGTAAGCCTTGCAATTCACTTGTGGCTTTTTCTCACTGTTCCTTCCACATAAATAGTAACTCAAATGCATTCTGCAGCAGTAATTCAATGTTCGTTTACATTTGACAGTCCAATTGTAAAATACATGAGAAATTGCTTTCATTGCTTGCTGCAAGCAGACAGCTACTTGCCCTGTTCAGTAAGATTTCACTTCAGAAAATAAATCAAAAGCTCACTAATCAGATAGTTGGGACTTCAAACTGACACTGTCAAGGTTAACAGAGCCAACACTTCACCTTTACCTCTTTTTACAGTACCTGGAAAGATGGCTTCAGTTGAAAGCCTTCTTCCTCAAAGGAAAGCATTTGAGTATTTTTTTTTTAATCAGAGCAGTAAATTAAAAAAAGGAAATCAGACTGAATAAAAACCTATTTCCATACTTGGTATTCTTATAAATATTCTAAGTAAAATTTGCTTTGTGTGCTTAATGATACCTTGACACCAGGTCTTTTTGAAGTCTAGCGTTTATGAACTGAGATGAGTAGCACTGTGATTTGTAATGGCTTTTTAAACGTTTTCCAATTGCTTGCCCACTGTCTGCTGGCTTCAGTTGTTGATTTGGCTGTGTCTGTGCATGTCCTGTGTTATTAAGTGTTCTCTTCTGAAAGAGAAATGTTTGCGAAGTTCCTTTACATGTTTTAAAATGTAATCATTGCGAAGTGCATATTTTTCAGAATCACTAACAGAGAAAACAATTACAGTTCTTGAAAGTGGTTGATCACATTTTAAACTGACATTTAGTTGTAGAACATTTTAAAATGTTCTTTTACGCTGTTGACTCTTTACTCACTCGTACTTCATGCCTTCCACATCTGTTTTTCACAGTCCTCTTTGAAACAAATGGATCTGTTCTATTGTCAAAGCAGTTCTGTTTCCATCATCTATATTTGTATCAAAACAGGTTGGAACTGATGCAAATATTATGTAGAGAAAAATGAAGGATGTGGTTCAGCAAAGTTGGGATGACATCATAAACTACCTTGTCAGTTTTCAGAAAGTTTGTTTGAAGTCACTTTGGCTACTATGTTTTTAATAACCTCTGAATCTATATTGTACTGCTATCTTGTGTAAGGCAATTCTGTATTACTTCTGGATGCAGACATCAACTCAGTTATTTACACTGAGGTGTTTTAAGAAAAAATATTTACAAATTCTCCTTATTAGAGAATATGAAAATAATGATTGCTATTTTTCAAGTCTCGAAGGTTCTTGAGCTACTTCTCATAAACTGGAGAATATTTTTCCTACATGGAATATAACTAATTTTAAGTCATGTTGACTTTTATTTCCATAAACACAGAGCAGGCAAACACTCTCATTTTTGCAAAATAAGTTTCATTGTTTCTTTTCTTTTTCTTACGTGAATTTTGGAATATGAAATAGCATTGTGTAGACTGTTACGAGCAAACCCAGCATGTTTATGTTCTGTGGTGTTTTAAACAGTTCAGCTTTTCAAAAGCTTTAAATTAGAAGTAATTTACATAGCTTGGGTTACTTGTAAGGACATAGGGAGAGTATTGCAAAACAGATACCATTTAGATCAAATATGGAAAGTGTTTTTCTCATATCTTAAAAAAATTTTTAGATCAAGAAGTACAACGGTTGAAGATAGGAATGGAATCTTTATTGGCTGCAAACGAAGAAAAGGTGAGAAAATAATCTTCCTTCTATGTAACAAAGCTGAAATTGTGATTTTGAATCTCTGTAGAGATCTGAATAACTTGCTCTCCTTAAGTGTGATAGTGCCCTGGTTCTCAGATTATCCCATGAGACTGTGTCAGAAAGTTATTTTTAGTAGTAAGCATGGCTGACCTTGCTAACCTGTTGCAGAACTTGTTAGGTACATGGGATTCCTGTGAAGAGCAGAAAGCAAAGCCCGTAATGAGCAGAATCTCTTGTTTTCTGCTAGAGAAAGACTCTAAGGTTTTCTGCTATTGAAAAGCTCTAAGGTTTGCTTATCTCAGGTTGCTCTTAGTCTTCCAAACCTGATCTGAACTGCAACGGTATGCCCAGTTCAGATTATGATATAAAAATAAAGTAAAATCTTCATAAAACATGGCCAGATTTAAATAAGGATGAGTTTAGGGGAAGCAAAATTAAACCCACTGAAACAGCAAATATGACTTTGGTCTCTCATAACCACTGTGCTGTTAGTCTGTTAACTGGGCAACTCAAGTGCAAGACATTCAGATACCACTGACTTATTACATAAAGTGTTCCTTATTTTTGGAGTACTTTTTCCTTGCTTAAATTCTTGAAAAAAAATTAATTCTTGTTCTATGATAATAAACTAGACAGTAAGTTTTACCTTTGATGGTGACACCTTCATGTATGATTGATTAGACAGTAATAAACATCCCTAAAAACTTCCATCAGTAAATGGGGGATCTGGACAGAGCAATGTTAATTCTGGAGAACATCAGTGAGACTCAATCTAGTTCTCAAGCACTAAAAAAGCTAGAATTTGCATCTAGAAAATAAGATGTGGCATCATCGCTTTGCAAAATTGTTCCAAGTTAGCATAAGATTTTAGCATTTGAAGGGAACATAAAGTACTGTTTTTTATGACATAATACCTGGATATACTTACAGGGAAAGGAAGGCCATTTCTTTGGATAGTGTAGTGTTTAAATGAGTTGTCAGATGGTTTACCCACAGCCTCCTGAATATTCAGTATGGTGCTTTTTATTACTTTCGTTATTTGTTATTTTCAATAATGTTGCAAAATCAAATATCCCTCCTGAAAGGATTATCTCGCAATAGCTTTTTCAGTAACTCTAAGCATGGTTTCTTGTGTCGTTTAGGGCAGAAAATATGCAACTAAATTTCATTTAATGCTTTCCACAGGACCGTCGAATAGAGGAGTTAACGCTACTGCTAAGCCAGTACAGGAGGGTCAAGGAGATAATGATTGCAGCTCAAGGTGAAATGTCTTGTGAATAATTTCCCGGTACTGAGTGTTTTAAAAACTGTATCCAATATGACTACTATTTGTTGGCATTAAAATATACATATATAATTCTATATAGTTCATAATCCATACCTTTGTATCATGTTGGAGTGCTGTAAGAGTAGAGAGAGCAACAATATTGCTTGAGCAGGCTTGTGTGCTTTTGTCTGTACCTGGTAGAAATTGCCTTCTTGGTTCTTAGCCTGTGGTCAGTGCAAAAAAAAAAAAAAAAAAAAAAAAAAGAATCAAGGCTATCTGAGGATTTAGTTACTACACTAATATTCAGAGAAACTGAATTCCATAAGACTTTACCTAAGTTTTGTTCTACATCTAAGGACTGAGCAGGTCACTTGTGCTAACAAAAAAATCGTTGGCACAGGAACAATTAGGATAGTTCAGTCAAGTTAGCTAAAGACACAAGTTTAAAGTAGTCTTGCTAAATTGCATTAAATTCCCTTCTGGAATCTGTTATTCAAAACTAAAATTAAATTAAAATTTAATTAATCATCTCCTGCAGATGATTTAAAGTATACAGATAGGCCTTACATTTGCATGATGCTTTATTTCTATGACCATTAGGTAACAAATAGCAGGTTTTTACAGTATGAAGTGAAACCAGGAGACCATAGGTGATGAACTTTTAATTACCTCTGACATTCAGATTTCTACACTACCATTCAATTCAGGGATGTCAGTAGTGACCAGCCACCAGCCAGCCACCTGGGAGTACTTTTCCCTCCCTGTCATGCTTTTTATACTGCATTCATCACAGGGAATCTGATCTCAGGTGTACTTTTATACTGTTGTGAGGACTTTTTTTCTTCTTTGTGTATGACATGTTGCTAAAAAGAGCTGTGTGGGAAAGAAAATGGTACCAATTCGATCTTGCCTCAGAACATCAAACTGTGAGTTAGCATAGTTCACAATCAGCTCACCTACTCTGAGCAGAGCACATTAGATGACTAAAGTGTTGTATTTGTTGCTCAAATACAAATCAGTTTGCTTAGAAGTCAGAGCCCTAAGAAGGTGTGGAGAGTGGAGAGGCTGCTGAACTAATATGCACCTGGAATTTATATGCAATTTAGAAACTAGTATTTAGATGACCTAAATACAGTCCTGTATGTTGTGTTTTTACCTGTTTATTTCTACTTCTAACACTCGCAGGCTCTTCAGACAGAATTGTCTCTGGGGGCAGTGAAGAGGAACTTGAGGCAACTCTAAGGAAGCTGAATGTTTTGAGTAATCCTCAAGGAGAATTATTTAAAGCAGAGGTACTTTAAGAAAAGATGTTTTAGAAGCAGGTTCTGCTATAAATTCAAGTTGCTTGTCTTGGTCTGTCTGTCGTAGCAAAGGTAATGCAGACAAGGGTTTGGACCTTGCTAAATTTTTGTGCCTACTGGTAATCATAGAATCCTTAGAATTGGATGGAATCTCTAAAGGCCATCTCCCCTGCAATGAATAGGGACACCCACTGCTAGGTCACGTCTCTCAGAACCCCATCCAGCCTGGCCTTTAGTGTCTCCAGGGACCGGGCTTCCACCACAGCTCTTGGCAACCTGTGCCAGTGCCTCACCACCCTCACTGTAGGTTCAGATGAAGACACCAGAGTTACAGCATGAAACTTCTATTTTGCATAGGCCTCATCAGGAGAATTGTCACCAGCTCTGCTATCTCCAGTGATGCACAAAACTACAGAAATCAGGCAAGGCCCTTCTTACTTTTGGTGCAGTTTGTCTGAATTCTGTGTTACTTAATCTGGTTAAGTGTTGGCATCTAGTCCTGTCTGTTCTTAAACAACTCTTTTCCTTCCATTCTAAAAATCTTTTTAAAAGCCCTTAATGTTGCATGCTATTTGCAGAGCGTTATTAACATCTACTTTTGCTTAAGAGCTTCTATAAAGTCATTTATGGTTTAAACTTGGTCACTGTACCTGGTTGCTTTCATTGTTGACTAAAAGTCTTTTTCATGTTTCTGACTTTATCTATGTCAGTACTATGTTTTAAACAGTACTGTGAGTTTTAGGGTACAAATAAAACAAATCTCCTATTTGTGAGTTATCTGTTAAACAAAGAAATTGTGATATACAACAGCTGTCATAACAGAGTTGTGATGTACAGATTTTATATGGTATTTATTGTGGTTTTTTTGCCTCTTACTATTTTAAGGGTTCCACAGAAAAAAAAGTCAAGTAGCTTAGAAGACTTGCAGAGTGAATCCCTGGAAAAGGTTGGTTTATTTGTACTCAGAATTTCTATTGTAAAAGTATTATAGAGGAGTACAACTATAATGTTAATGAGGAGCCATTCTGTTGAACTGTGTAACATTTTGCTAATAGAAAAGTGTTTTTAAAATAATTTTGACTTCTTATTTGCTGAAATACTAAGACAATAGAACTTGAAAGTAATCAAAAAGTATAGGGAATGGGCATGCATTTTCACATAGGATTTCTTTTTGAGTGTTTGCACGTAACTGTGAGTATTACTCCCTAACTTTAACTTCTTATATAAATGGCATTATTGAAGATGGTAGTGATGCTGCTTTTGTTAAACAACAGGAGCACCGTTGTGACTTCTATGGCTTAATTCCATTCCAGAATTAAGACTTTGCCATTTACAAAATCTCCTCATGCTATGGTCCAGAGGTTTTATTTTTCATTACGTACACTGAAGCTTTTTCTACACATAAAAATTGTGAAACTATTACTGACATTTTCTGTACCAAAACTAGGTTTAACACAAATTATGCATACTTAGTAATGCCATTTAGAAAGGATAATAACCATAATCCCTAGTAATATGATTGTTTTACTACTTACACATTTTCTTAAATTCGTTCTTAAATGTCTAAAAATGATAATGACCAAATAAAATGTTGGAAATTTATGTTGCATTCGAGTGTGGTCACACACAGGACAGACTGAGCGACAGCTAACACTTTACTCCATGTGGAATTCGTGAAGGTCTGCTTTCTTTTCATAACTTTTAACTTATTTTTGTCTTAAGTTGAAAAAGCTTTGTCTTTATTATAAGATTAGGCTAAAATCAAAGATACGGCACAACTATAACCAGTGAGCCCCATGTTCATCAGGGCACTTAAATTGTCTGCCCTCATTTATGCGTGAGGTTTCTTAGTGAAACAGAGACCTCCCTGTGCACGTAAGTGATTGGCTAAATATGAGTAAGTTACAACGTAGCCCAAACTAAGATTTGTTTTGCTGACCCAGCATGAGATTTTGCTCCTTTTGCTGAGTCCAGTGGAACCTGTGCTAGCAGCACTGTTTCTGGAGTTGTTTTTCGCAGTAATAAAATAATAAAAATAAGATGAAACATTATGGTGTCTCTGACCTCGCCATGCTCATTTTTTTTTAAATCACTTCATTTCTATCACAGCTCTTTTTATAGTTCCAACTGGACACATACAGCATTGCATATGTTCTCTTATGTCAGTCACTTTCACACTGTCTTAAGTGTTATGTGAATGTCATGTTCCCAGCTCAATGCAAGTCCAACGGAAATCCTCAGAAGCCCAGAAATACTGAAATTCCTTTGATAACAGAACAAACTGGGCACAAATTCTGTAGTCTTTTGAACCTATGCTTTTAATATTAAATACTTAATGAAAATGAGGAGATACCAGACCTTGTAACTACTGTCAATGCATTAAATAGCATTGCTATAGTAATCAAGCTACAATTGATATTTTGTGTATGTATATTAATACTAACATTTGTCTGTTGCTTTTTTTCCATAAAACTTTGAAATTACTCTCCCTGCAACTCCATAGTATGTAGATGGAAAACCAGTACAGCCTGTTGTAGAACAAGAGGTATATTAACTGTAAACTCTCTTAACATTTATCTGCTGTGTTGTTGTGGCTGTGTTTTCACTTCATTTTCCCTCTTAAAATGCTTGTAAAGTCCAGATACCTGACAAAATTTGAAAGTGGGGGGTAAGGACTGAAGAGTTGCTTGGTTTTTGGTGTTTTTTTTTCTGTGTGGTGGTGGTGGTATGTTCTATTCAATAAGCTTTTTGGGTATGTAAGGTTGGAAGTCAGTCAGCCAATCTTTGATAAAAGCAGTGTGCAGTTTCTCTACTCATGTAATTTTTGGTACAAGCTGGGACAGTTGCGAAACTGCAGTTGGCAAAACAGGAGTGGGGGTCTGACACACGGCCCCTGACACTGAGGAATCAGGTCTGTGATTATAGAATCACTGAAATCCCTTCTGGCCTTGAAACAAGAATGGATAAACCAGTAATTATGTATTATCCTGTCCCAGACAAGTTTGATCGAGATATTTCAAAACAATTAAATGACATTACTGAACAGGAGAATACTAAATGTTTCTGTGCTTATTCTAAAATACACATTGAATGTACACCACTCCCATAACTGGAGGTGCAGGCTCATTGCTTTTCCAGAAAAAAAACAACAACTCTCTATTCCTGTAACTTTAACAGCTTACAAAAGTTGAATTTCCATAGCCTGAATTCATCGTTGATTCTTTGTATGTCATTAATATTGGTGGGCAAATGTCTGACCCAATTTGAGTTATCCAGATGCCTTTGGCTTAAACTGAGACACACCTGTAAGGCAAAAACTGTAATGGATGTAAAGGAAGAATGTGACAAATGTGCTGGCAAATGACTGAATGCATTTATGCTACTATCAAAGTTGGCCCTGGAAGGACTGAATTGTCGTGTGGTGTCAGGGACCTGAAGGAAGCAGAGGAGGGTAGAAAAACGTTTATGAGGAAACTAGGAAATATTCAGTATATATTATGGTTTAATATAATTTACAGCCTGGCTGAAGGGGAGGAGAAGGGAAGAGAAGGCTGGGTATTCGCTAGAACATCTTGGCAGCTGATTATTAGATTTAAATTGAAATATATGTGAAAAGGAACATGCAGGGGGGTGGCATCATTTAGAACTGTAAACTGCAAAATACTTCTTCTAAAATTCTAAATTATTGTGTGCCAGATCGTAAATGCAATGAGTGATTTATTTCTTTTCCCCTCTTAAAAAAAACCAAATCAACAGAGTAAGCCACTTGTGAAAGGCAGCAAATACCAAACTTTGCCAGGAAAACTTCCTCGACCCACGCAGAATGGAGACCAGGGAACATATAATGAGACAAATTCACCTGACACAAATGACAGTGAGGACAACAGTATCCTGGGCCTGAGTAAGTATCCGTGCCTCTCAGAAGCAGCACAGGGGTTATAGAAGAGGCAAAAAAGCAAACTAACAAGGGAAACAGCATGCTGTGTAACCTGCTGTGTTATGTGAATGGACTGGGCTGTTCAGATGATTCAGTGAGGGAAGCTCTGCTCCTTTAACAATATACCAGTATTTTAGATAAGGTCACTGGAGAATAAAGGCTAGATTTACTTTAGAGCATTTTGCTTTTCTTTTTGCACTGGATGTTATAATTTGCTGACACCAGTGACAGTGTAATGAAGAGACTTTCTGTGGGTGGTTTTTTTTTTTTTTTGAAGACAGCATTCTTAAGAGTCAACAAATCTGTTACTGAAAATTGGAACTTTTGGTGAACCAAATGTATTCACAGTAGGAATAAGTGTACTCTTTTTGGCCACTTGCAGTGATCCTGAGCTTGCTGATGCTTTCTTAAAAAACAAGGAACCAAACCAAACCACACATTAAGGCCTCATGGTCCTAAGAGCTGCTAAGTAGCATAGCTTGAAGATTTCAATGGATTGGTGGTGGATAGTTTTGTTAGTGTTTTTTAGGCTTTTTTGGGAGTTTTTCTGTGATCACAACATTGTAGTTTCTCATTAATAGTCTGCAGATAATTTATTAGCCATGCTATTAGGTCTTTTATGTGCAGCATCAAAGGATGGGGAATCTTGTAAAGCCGAATGTTATTCTAGAAACAAGCAATGAGTCCTTAAAAGCCCTGAATTACCAGAGTCTGGTTTGTTTCTTCCAAGTGTATTAAACTTATTACACTTCCAGTTCTGTATTCCACAGAAATTTGATGTGGTTTTAGGCATTGCTTTATTTCAGCAGTATATGCTTCATGTGTTACAACTGCCAAAGAACAGATGATATATAGATATAAACGATCATTCCCGTCTCTCTCTTTAAGATGACTGGTCCAGGATTCCTGGGGCTTGTGTATACCAACGCACAACCCCTTTCATGTTAAGCACAACAGCTTCTTTTCTTTTTGTTTCTGCTTTTAATGCTTAGCTTACTACTTTGCTCTTCTGTAACTTTATTTTGCTGGTGTTTTATGTCTTCTTTGCTTTTTCATCTGACTTTCTGCTTCTTGGGATGACTGAAGATCGAATCAGGAGTGTCAGTGCACCCGTGCTAGGTATCGTATCCAAACAAGATGCAACTTTAAAGTGAATTTTGCTGCTTGGTTTTTCCTTTCCTTTTTCCCTCCCTTCCTCTTCTCTGTAAAATACTAACACTGAGTGAGCAATCCAGACCGAACTCCTTAACTGTGGTACTGAAATGAAATAAAACCTTTAGCTGTATAGCATTCAGATGGGATTTTTTTTCTTAAAGATATTTATTCTTGGTCTTATTTTGTTTTCACTGAAGTCAACAGTAAAATGCCCACTGATTTTGACAGACAAATTTTGGTATTAAAATAGGAAGGGCAAGAACAGATCAAGATCTGGAATTAAGGTTTTAAAATACACTGAAATAAGAATATTATAATACCCTTTTCTTGTATCAAAAGTACAACTACTCTTTTTTTTTTTTTTAAAGATTATTTTTATGCAAGAACATTTTTATAGCAATCTGTACTATACTATTTATTTAAGCATTAGTCTGCCATATAACAACCTTGTCACATTTTGTACTAATTACTGACAATTATTGTTGTTAACCCAGGAGAAACAGAGAACATGGACGGTACAGTAGTGTCAGATGATCTTTCACCTCTTTCTTCGGGAACGGATTCAGGTCCACAGTCTCCACTGTCTCTAGAAAACAGAAAGAGTCCAAAAGGGATCAAGAAAATCTGGGGAAAGTAAGATAATGTTTTTTCATTCCTTGTCACAGCACTTCAAACTGAGAATTCATTCAGTTCTCATGAAAAGATACAGTAAGTGTATAATAAAACTCAGGAAAAGGAGGGAAAGCAGCTCTCTGATTGTGTAGGTGTGTCTCTTTGTACACATGGGTGGAGGAAAGAGGATGGTAAGGTTCAGAGTGCAGTGCATTGGAAGAAATAATATATTCTGCTGTGTTATTATGCTGACAATTGAGAATACCAAGTTTTACTGTGTTCCTTTTATCTACTTCGGGACTGCAGCCGTTCACAAGTCTGACCTCTGGTGTGAATTACTGTTTGAGTTGAAGGGTCACGGCTGCTTTGCAAAGCTTTTCTTTCTTTTCTGAGATAGGTCTAGACAGTGTTTGCCCGCTATTTCATCAGCTGCTGCCTGAATCAGATGTTTGTGCTTTACAGGAAGATTAATACAGCTTCTAGCTGTCTTTATAGTTTCCATATGAAACAGTTTGCTGCTGGACGCTAACGTTACTTTCTTGGTGCTCTTGTTTTGAAAGAATAAGAAGAACTCAGTCTGGGAACTTCCCTGCAGACGATCTGGGTTTGGCAGAGTTTCGAAGGGGCGGTCTCCGTGCAACAGCTGGACCTCGGCTATCCAGATCAAAGGAAACCAAGGGCCAGAAAAGGTAACTTTTTTTTCTTTTTGCACAGATTATTATGTAGTGTTGTTAAATATACTGAAGGGTAAAATGTTCCTCATGTGAAATTTGCGTTAACATACTTAGTTACACATGGAATTCCACAACTGGAAAGAATTTCTGTGGTCGAAAGTGTAGCCCAAGCAGTTTGCCTATCTGCGCTCCTTCAACTGCAGGTAACAACACAAAAATGTCACCAGAAAATTCCTCATCATCTCCTGTGGGAGTATTTGCAGCCATGAAGATTCAGCAATTACCTTTTTCTGTCCTTTCCCATTTCCATTTGAAACTTCTATCCTCTTCTTCCTGCCCTGCCCCAAATGACCAGTAGAGGAAGCTGGGCAGTCAACTTAAAAGGATGCTCATACCACAGCATGTATTACAAGAATGGCTGCTAGAGTTAATTACTGCACAGTATAAAGCACGCTAGGACCTGGCCTGTAGAATCTCCTCTAGTCTGTGATGGTCTTTCTCATGATTTCCATCATCTTTCCTTTACGACTTTCAAAGAGTTCTTTTATTTTTCAGTGACTACAATGCTCCATTTGCTCAGTGGAGTACTGAAAGAGTTTGTAACTGGCTTGAGGACTTCGGTCTTGGGCAGTACGTCATTTTCGCTCGGCAATGGGTGACTTCAGGACATACACTGTTAACTGCGACACCTCAGGACATGGAAAAGGTAATATCTGTACATGTGTCTCTTAAGCAAACTCCAGCTGCTTCTGTGTAACCAGGCCCCTTCCAACAATTAGCAATTCTACATTTCTGAAATGTTTTCATTGATGCTTAATAAGATGAAGAGAGCCAGTGGCAAAGCAAGCTATTTGTTAATGGTTATTATTACAGGAAATGGGAATAAAGCACCCACTGCACAGGAAGAAATTAGTTTTGGCCATTAAATCAATAAGCACAAAACAAGATGAGAAGTCTGCACAACTTGATCATATCTGGGTGACACGTAAGTGTTGGAAAAATTCTTCAGAAAATTTTGTGTTTCTTTTATATAGTGAAGTAGGAATTAAACTTAAGTATTTTCAGATCAATCATCAGGTGAATTTTTCTCCAAGTAGATGACTGTATGGTCTGTCTGCACATTCAGTAACATCTCAAGTGTAAAACAGCACTGGGTGGAATACTTTCTAAAGCACGTATCATGTAATAATCTGATGATGGCATCCGTGTTTCACAAATTGTTCCACAACTTTTCTGCAGTATGAATGGTAGAGTTCCCATGGAAAGTTCATATTATAAAACTGTATATTTGGATGTTCAGAACAACACAAAAATCATCATCCTATGAAATAACTTGTCCTGTTAGCTCTCTTAAAAAGATGTCTGGTGACTGCTTAAACATGCATGTATCTCAGGCAGCCCATCCTTCTTGAGGGTGAATGAATATAAATAGGGGTGGGAGGTCTCAGTCTAGCAAGAGCTAAATTACACCGCAGAAAGTACATGGATAAAATACAGCAGAGATATTGCTGACAAAGCTGGCTCTGGGAATTGCTTTGAGTTTCCTGATAAGAGGCTGTCCTTTGGAAAGTGAATAGGTAGAATGAGCTACTGGAATGCCTCAGAAGAAGCCAGCTTCATTCTCACTGATGCAGATTTGGGTACACCATTGTTCTTCTATCTGCAGGCTGGCTTGATGATATTGGTTTACCTCAGTACAAAGACCAGTTTCACGAGTCCAGAGTTGATGGGAGAATGCTGCAGTATTTAACTGTGGTAAGCTAAAATCTTGTTTGCCAAACTCTGAACTTCAGAATGAGCAAAGAATCGCAGTTCTTTTTGCAAACCAGAAACAGTGCAGGTAGGAACTTCTATGTATTGTTTAGTGCAAGATTACTTGTCTTATGCACTTTAGGAATAGTAATACAGTGTTGTAGCTGACTTCCCCAAGAAGTTTTTCTTTCAGTATCACACGACTCACAAATAATCATGGTAAAATTTTACATACAGTTTCTTGAATGTTTTGTTCTCCTCACTAAGTTATCAACAACATTAGGTAAATTAAAGGTAAGCAGCAAATCCAGTAACTTGTACTGCTCTCATCAAATTATCAGTGAACCATACAATACATATGCCCATTATGTTTACCTATAGAATCATAGAATGGCCTGGGTTGAAAAGGACCACAGTTTCAACACCCCTGCTATCTGCAGGGTCGCCAACCAGCAGACCAGGCTGCCCAGAGCCACATCCAGCCTGGCCTTGAATGCCTTCAGGGATGGGGCATCCACAGCCTCCTTGGGCAACCTGTTCCAGTGTGTCACAACACTCTGAATGGAAAATTTCCTCCTAAAGGAAGTTACTTGTACAACTTCCCTGCCCAGGTTTGATTAAATTAAAAATTTGTTCCTGCATATTTATCATAGCACAATAACATAACTTAGCAGTTATCAAAAATACAGCCTTGTCTAAGCTGCTTACAGAACCTTTGCCATAGAAGTATGATCTCTACTGGGCCATGCCAGGTATGAGTCGCTAGCTTCTGTGATCCTACTGCAGCATGATCTTAATCAGGTAAAAAACTATCCATGAGGCTTGGTTTTACTTAACAGGTTATAAACTCTCCTTCCATTTTTAGCCACATTAATATGGTACAATGCTATCAAGAAAAAACTGCATACAAAGCTTGAAATCTTTCTTCTTGACAGAAGTACCTGTTTTTGAATGTATTCTGTGCTGCTAAAAAGACTCTCTCCTTTACAGAATGACCTTCTCTTTTTGAAAGTCACCAGTCAGCTGCATCATCTGAGTATTAAGTGTGCCATTCACGTGCTGCACATCAACAATTTTAACCCCCACTGTCTACGCAGACGACCAGTTGAGGAGGTAAAAGTATGTTTTAAGTAACTTCATTTAAACAAGCACTAATTACTCCATGATTGCACTCCATGAATAATAAATAATACCTCAATCACAGTTATTAGGGAATCCCTCTAAAGCAGTAGCTGTGCTGCATTCCTGCTCTGGAATGTAGCACGTCCTCTCTGATAATAAAAACCTGCTCAGTTCACGAGTGATTGAGCTACTTGTTAGATGAATTTTATGCATCTTTCTTTTAAAATTATTTGCTCAGCTTTATGTTAATTCAACTTTTGAGCTAATTATTGGGAATGCTCTTTTTTGTCTGTCTTAATTTAATTATAAAAGACTGTGTATTGTTTTCACTCTACCTGGTCAGCAGAACTTATTCTTAGTGATACTATGACAGCCTTGTTAATAATGCTCTTCTCAAAATGTTTGGTTTTTTACACCCAGCATGTGTCCTCTATTATTTTAGAATTTGATGCAGTATATAGGTTTAATTTGTCCAACAGTATATCTACCAGGTATACCAGTTATCATGCCTTGAACAGAAAGAGGACAAATACTCCTCTGTGTTGAAAAGGGAATGATGTTTTCACCTAAACTCAAGATTGATTTTTGTGAACACACTATGACAGACCAGGCTGTATGCTCATCATCTTTTCTGGTTACTTGAACAGAGCAACGTTTCACCTTCTGAAGTAGTGCAGTGGTCCAATCACAGAGTGATGGAATGGCTCAGATCAGTTGATTTGGCAGAATATGCACCAAACCTCCGAGGAAGTGGAGTGCACGGTGGCCTCATTGTAAGAATTCTTTTTAACATCCTACTATGTATCTATGAAGAATTTGAAAAAAATTAAATAGAAAAAATTGTGCTAAGAGTAAGTTTGTTTTTAGAATAACACAGTAGTAAAAAAAAAAAAAGCAAAAAAGTCCCCAGAACAACCTTGATGATAAATATAATTTGGCATTTTTCTGGTCATACTCTGCATTTCTTAGTGCCTAACTCCACGCATGAATGAAGAAATCCCTCTGCTAAGAACCATCATGATTTACTACTGCAAATATTTAACTATATTATTAAAACCATCTATCTTTTTAATAGATTCTCGAACCCCGCTTCAATGGTGACACACTGGCAATGCTGCTGAATATTCCACCTCAGAAGACCCTACTGCGACGCCACCTAACAACCAATTTTAATGTATTAATTGGACCAGAGACACAGCAAGAAAAAAGGGACATAACAGAGTCAACAGCATACACACCTCTGACCACCACTGCCAAAGTTCGGGTATGTGCTGCTCTGGAAAACGAGATATTACAGAATCTCAGCCTTACTCTCTTACTTCTCATAAGGAAAATATGGAACACGCCTATGTGAGTGGGGATCGATCTACGTTGTTCTTTAAGGCATTTAATTTGTAGCTATCTTTTAAAATTGGCTTCTGAAATTAGCATGCAATCTTGTCTTTTCTTAGAAGGGAGTTTCTTTAAACGTATTTAAAATGAACTGTAACTCCCCCTTTGAAAACAATTCAGTGTATATAGTTCTGAATCTATTTACTTGAAGGACTATGGTATGCCACAGTTTAAATGTTTAAAACTTGCTTTCTTTTTATTTTAGCCAAAGAAACTTGGATTTTCACATTTTGGAAATTTAAGAAAAAAGAAATTTGATGAATCAACGGACTATGTTTGTCCTATGGATACAAACCCAGGTGCTACAAATGGTACTCAGAAGAACTACACTGGATACAAAGGCCTTAGTCCACTCACTGATAGGGAACTGGATCAGGTGGGACAAACAGACTGATGCCATTCTCATCTCATCCTCTTCCTGCATTCCAAAGCTTGCAAATAATCAAATGTTAGCATATAACAGTATTTGCTGCATCTGCATGAACTCATTGAGAAAGTACTGGCTATGGACACTTGAAAGAGTTCTATACTAAGAATGTCAAGGTTTGTTGTTTTCTTTCATCAACATAACAATGAACTCATTCATCTTCAAGCCCTTTTTCAGGAACCTAACACCTTTACACTACCAAGGTCAGTGTATTTGGGCAATTAAGGTAGAGGCTGCAGTAAACAGAAGATTTTTCTACTTTTGGCTTTCATAACCTGAGTATGGCACACACCTTTTTTCTTTATATGGGCAGTTTTTAATGTGATAAGTTTATTTGGACTGATTTGTACAGAACTATCAAGTTATATATTAAAGTACAACTGGATCATAGATTTCTAACAGATTAATCAAGGATTCCAACTGCGTTATTTCATTATGTACAGTGGGAAGTAGTTACGCTTAAACAGTATACATGAAAACAATGGCCTCAGCAACAAACAAGATTATTAATAAACCAACACTTAAATAATTCACTTCTGTCATTTAGTAGCGAACTGCTTAATGAAACTGTGTCCAGACATTGCACTGAAAACTAAAACCCACCAAACTCTACTTTGTTGTTGTGTAAAGGAATGTAAACCCTGAAAAACGGAGCTACCGAAGGCTTGTGTGGCAACACACAAGACCCACACAGAGGCAGCTGGGGTACACCATCCTATTTCCAGTGACCTGAGTGAAACATTTTAAACTTAGTGAGAGAATGGCCACAAAATTACTGAGACTAAGTATGGAAGTCATTCTGTCATCTGCATGGTTACTGTACCTAACATCTCATTTGTTTTCATTGTCTAACTATTGTCTTTTTCAGTATGCACTGTAGTAAAAATCAAGTGCTATTCCTACATGGCGACAGTAGCAAGCCCTGACAGAACCAAATATACAGACTAGTTTAGTACAGATGTCCAGTTACACAATTAAGAGTTGAAAGGGAACGCATTAACCTGAGCCAACAGCTTACAATACAGAGCTGTTTGAGCATTACAGAAATATTCTGTTTTTCACTAGGAGAGTGGCCTTTAACTTAAGCCTGATTTCTAAGAGTGTGGTCATGCAGCAAAACCTCAGTGCCCTGGTACTGATAGATAGCCTTTTTGTGTAAGCAGAGGTAGGACTGTTACTGCTTGTCTATGGAGGCATTTCTATTACTGGAATTACATGTTTCACCTTCTGGAAAATATTACTCTTCACTGATAATGAGTTATGCTATTCCTTTTCTTGTCTAAATTACAGCTCAGGTTCCATAAATCAGTTCTCTTGATCAGGATTCAATCCTCCTTTAATCCTTTGTTAAGGCATGTTCATACACTTTGTAGCATGGAGATGTGTTTGTTAACTTACAACTTGGAAATGTGCTGAAATCAGCTTTTAGAAGTACAGCATCTTTATTTGTCAGTGCAGAAATAGCTCTCCATGATGCATGTCAGTGAATAACATTGCACATACTGTCTGAATTGAATTAGCTGCTGAATACTTTTACAGATGGAACACTCAGAAGGAACAGTAAAGCAAATAGGGGCTTTTTCTCAAGGCATAAGCAATCTTACGGTATGTACCAATTTTATTCCTTTTGAAGTCACAAAATGCATTCTGCTAGAACTCAGTGAAATTTGGGCATTGCTGGTGGTGGTTAAGAGTAAGTGGGTCACTAGTCTCGTTATGCACCTCCTTATAGCCTGGTTGCACATGGACGCTCCAAAAAAACAACCTCAAAAATCCCTTACACTGAAATTAAGTTTCACTTCAGCATCTTCTGAGTTTTCACCAATTCTATCTCTGTGACACAGTGAGAGGCGTCTCTCCCAAAGACTGGCAAAGAGGTAAGACTTGAAGATGTACAAGAGATAAAATATCAGGGGGAAATAAATCAGTGCATACTCCTGACTCCATGTTGGTTGATTTTTTTTAATTAGTTAATTAACTGCAGATGTATGAACAGTGCCACACATCTGTGTGAAATTTTCTACTTTTGCTATTTAAAGCAGCCATTCAGGAGATTCCTTCTCATTTTATGTGGCTCTGACCCCCTCTGTTGTGAATCTGATCTCATTACAGTTGCATCTCTCTAACTAAACTATAGGCTTCTGACTGTGTCTGCTTGTTTTAATATTCCTGTGATTTTTTTCAGACAATGTTAAGCCAAGATGAAATGCTAAATGACAGCAGATTTTTAACACCTACCTTAGAAGACTGGAGATGATATTTCAGCATGACCAAGACCACTGATACCTCATGCCTGCCCGGGGCAGGCCAGGAGAAGCCTGATGCTGTGTTACAGAAAAGCTTTACCTCTTTTCCTCTAGTGACACATACCACGTAGTAATTAGTATTGCTAGCAGAGCAACACTTCACAGGTAACTCTCCTCTGCACTGCTTTCCTTATAACGTAATGTCAAAGAGGTGCTGAAAGAAGTGCTACACAATTGTTTTTTATGCAGAGACTGGAAAGCCAGTATGTTTTACCCTTATATTTTATCATCTTTTACATGGTATGTTTAAGTACTGTTAGAAAAGACTTTTTCTATTTTTTTTATTTTTATAATTAAGTTGCAATGGAGGTATCGTTAATATTGTGTAATAGCACATGGACTAACCAGAGCCACCTAGCAATTCAGACAGGTGCTGGCAAGGCTCACTATTACTGCAGTCACACCACAGGTACTTTCCCATAAAAGGATTTTCATCTCTCATCCTTTTCATTATTATGTGCCCTGCCCTTTTTTTTTGTTGTTGTTGTCCAATAAGCATGGTTTAGAATAGGAAAAATAGAATGTAATAGAATCCACCAAGCCCTTGCAGGAGGGCGACAATCAAGAGGGGTTGTTCACAAATCTTTTAGCTAACTCAAAGAGCAATCAAAATAACTGACGTAAGAGATGACTAAAATACTACAGTGATGCTTGCAGTAATGTGCAATAGAATTTCCAGCGTGATTGCTTTAAACTGTAGGCCTTCAAGTTGAACTGTTGATAGGACTTTTTCTGTACTTTCCTGTTTTGTCTAAAATGATTGGTACTGCTTACACGTGCAAGCATCAGGGTGCTCATAAGCCTTCTGAACATCCTACGTGGTTCAGAGAAAGCACTCAGCATAATACCTGGTTGGTATAAGATGCAGCACAGGTCTTCAGGAAGACAAAGAATGATTATAAAACTATTTTCTTTTCCACTGTTACAGCTAATTAAACATATGCCTGCAAACAGCCTTCAGGACTGGAACTGCTCATGTTATTTTACGCTTTCAGTTCTCCTTTCATTCCAGCTACAGGCAGATTTTTATGTAGTATTTTATTTAGCAGTGGGAGATCTACACTATTGCTCTGTCACACATAAAACATGACTAGGGCACGTCAAGCAAGTACTATAGTAAAGCAAACTTGTTTCTTTTAAACACCTGACAAATCTGTAGCTATCGTATGGAGGTAGGTAAGACAGCAGTACTGTAACAGAGAGAAATACAGCTTCTGACTAATTTCACCCTTGAACTGCCCCTTGTGTGTCATTCACAGCTGCAACTGCTTGTGGACTCTGATAGCACATGCCTTTTATGTATTAATAAGGTACTAACACGGTATCTTATACAGAGAAATGCCAGAAAAGAAGTCTGTCCAACTGTAAAGAAAAGGCTTTCTATGGATATGTATGGTTTGCATTACTCCCTCCTTTGTGGCTACAAGGTGTTGGTTTATCTATCACTGTAAGCCCAAGGGTGAGCTACTCCTAGCCACAAACCTTCCAAAATAAATGGGAAATCTCAGGTGCTGTCCAGAATATGTAGCAAGGTCTCTTGGAGAGCTGTCTGAGCCTCACTTCATGAGACCCTCATAACCTTGCACTCTATCATCAGATTTTAAAATCTAAACATGATTCAGATGTTCAAAATGTTAAAATTAAGGCTGATTATTCTTTTTCAGCCACTGAAGAATTAAATAAATAACAATTCAAAGGAATGATAAATGAGCCTGTACATGAACAAACTAAACGTGACTGTCAAGTACCCCTCTAATCTGGCAATGTAGTAGCAGTCAGCACTACTGCCCACATCATAGACTAACAGACACATGAAATACCTGTCACGTTAACTGATCAGATTCATCCTAGTCGTAATACTGTAATAACTGCTCTGGCAGAGATAGCCTTAGTATCACTGAGCTATTCCAAGCAGCTTTCCATTCTCTCTTGAGGGTGTACTTATAACTCACTGTAGTGTTGTGTTAAGCTGGATGTGAATATTCAATCTACGTTATCTTCTTTTTTAATATAGTAAGAAATCCTAGTTATAACACAGGCATACATGCTTACACCTTTGACTGTTATGAATAAATTCTGAATGTTCTTCTATTACTTCCTGACTGTGGAATGATTCTAACAGAAGCAGAGTTAGCTGATCTCTTATGAGGGACAGAACCACAGCTGTGAATACCTGTGTCTTTCTCTGCATTGTTGCTACAACATCCCTAAGTCAAGCTTTAACTACGAGGTGGTTTATTTTGCTTCAGAGGAATTAAAATACTTAGTAAGTACAGTTGTTTGCCACTGAAGAACCAAGTCTTCTGTCTCTGAGATTTTTCAGACCTTAAAGCAACTGTAGCATTAACTAATTCCTGAAAATGAATGTACAGTACTGCACACACGGACATCTAAAAATTCAACAAGCAAGTCATTTTATCACTGTCTGCTTCTCAATTTGCACACATTGTTTTCTTACAGCAATTAAACTATGCCATTGAAAAACACATACAAAATTACGAAATACTGCACGGTTACATAGCAGTCATTCCTGTAGGAAAATATGCAGTACTTACTTAAGAAAAGGTGCTGGATGACATCACCGTTAATAGGAAAATGTACTGCCCTTGGGATAGCCGAGTTTGTCCAGGTTGGGCTGACAGGCAAACTGAATCATAGGCGGTGGCCCACACATAAGAATGAGCGTCTCACCGCCAGGGGGAGGGAGGTGGGTTTTAATCATGTCTGCAGTAACGAAGCCAGAACTGTACTTCCAATCTGAAACAAACACATCAAACTATTAATCTGACTCTGTACAGTCTGAAATCTCTTTAAACTACATATGTTCTTCCCACAAAGTAGCTGAAGCTATGCCACCATCACTGCAAGCAGAGACAGGGACAAATCTCTCACTGCACCCAAACCTGGTGGTTCCTTTTAAAGAGGGCAGTAAGCATGTGGATAACAAGAATCTGACTGAAAAGGGACTGTGCAGACTTTCAGTCAAGAATGTCTATGAATAAATGACAGCTTTAAACAAATCAGATATCAGCCAGGAATAAACAAGAATAAATCAGGCTTTCTTCCAGGAGAGAGAGGTCACCCGGGACAGTTGTACAGGCACAGATTATTCAGACCTGTGCCACTCAACACATTAGCAGAATCCTAGAAAAGATCATCCAGTGGTAAGGTTACAAGCTCGGTGATGACAGAAGTTTTGCAGTGCTGTTACAAGAATCAGAAAGAAATGCTAGCTGGTTTCAAGGGGCTGTATAATTCAATACCTCTGCCACTTTAAGTGGGCAAAGTGGGGAAAAAGGATGCTATCTTAACATACAAAAATATGTGCTTTAAACTGATTTACTGACACAAAGATACTGCTGTTATGAAAACAGCAGCAGTTTTCACAAGAGTAAGTACATGTCCAGTGTGTACCAGCAGCCTACCTTGTGGAGGCCTGTCCAGCGTATACCAGAGCCTGACCTGATCAGGATGCCTCTTAGCAATGTCTTCTAGCTCAGCTCTGAGCAATATATCCTTCTCTGTCTGCAAAACAAGACTGCTATTTAGCTCTAAGCCATCTTAAGAATAGCCTCTGATGTGAGCTGACCCAGCATGCAACAAGACAAATGCAACATGTGCATGTAACTCATTCAAACTTTCCCTTTCCATGACAGGCTACTATCATTACAGGCTTCTATAAATACAGATTAAGAGCAACCAAATACGAGACTTAATAGTCATCTAAACACAGTTTTAAAGATGTCAATCTGAACAACTTCTGAATCACAATTAGCTCCCGTTAACCCTGGTTAGAATTAAACAGAACAAAGTCCTGTTTCTTTGCAATCAGTCAAGGAATAAGATGAGCAGGGGGAAAAGGATCTGTTCACACTGTTTATTCCAATACAGGAATTAGGGAGTATGGGTGAAACTATGAGCAGCCATCTTCAAAACAACTGAATGATCATTGGAATTACGACAGCACCATACAGTATTGATAAATAGTTGCAGATATTTTTCTAATTCACTTTCTCCTTCTTAAATCATTTTAACCCAAGACAGTACAGTAAGAACTTATTCAGTAACCACTTCCTGCTCCTACCTATGCTGCTCATACTAAATATGCCACCTCAGATCACATTTTGTCATACACATCCAGCCGAAATTACAGATCAGACAGACACTGGAAGATATGAAGCATGTAGAGCAGTGTTTTCTGTGTCACAGCAGCTTCAGAAACTTAGGCCAGCAAAAAAAGCAAACCATTAAAGGACAAACAGATGTATCAGCACACTTACCTGATTAGCAAAAAGAAGGTAACATTTTGTAGAGTCCTTAGGGTCGCTTGTGATTTGACGGATCAGCTGCAACATGGGAGTTATTCCTGTTCAAAACAAAGCAGTTAAAAAGAGCAATTATTTCAATCCACATGAAGCTGCAGTTTCAATATTCCTGCTGCCTTCACTTGGTCTTCAGTGGGAGCTTATTTTGCACAGGGCTACAAAACACTGAATTTCTACTCCGTGCCAAATGCAGAAGTTGAGGGGGTTTTTTTATTCCAAATAGTTTAAAATTAAAACAAAACCACAATGCTTGTGTTCTGGGGCTTTCGTCTTCAGCATTCTCTTACCACATCCATTAATTTCACCTTCAGGATACTCTCCTAGAATATTTTTTGTCACTGACATTGGAGCTGAGAGTGTAAAGTGACTTCTCCGAGGTCACACAGTAAACTAAGACTAAAACTATGAAGAAGCCGCTAGCTCTCAGCGCAGAGCTCAAGCTGCTGGAATGCTTTAACGTCACCAAACACTCGCGTATAAGAAGAAATACAAGTTAGATTCTGATCATATCAGGAGTCAAGAGAGAGGAGATTCAGGGAGCACTCAACTCCTAAAAGACACAACTGACTCAACACTTCAACGGTGTTCTTTACCGCAGGTGGTCCCAAACACCAAATACATGCAAGCAGTGCGAAAGAGCAGCCTACACAGCACTCATGGCTGCCACGGTACAGTGCATTAGACTCCTCATAAACATCCATGAAGACTCTTAATTCTCTAGAGTGACATTTGCTGTGATGAGAATAGTTGTACCTGTTCCTCCAGCTATCATCCCAAGATGCTTTGCAAACTTCCTCTGTGCTTCAGACTTCTTATCGGGCTTGATCATAAAGGTACCTACAAGAAATATTCAAAACCTATAGACACATTAACTCCTAAACAAAAACAGATGCAACTTCCACAGGAATATAATTACTACTGCCTACCAATCAATTAGGGCAGATCTGCTGGACATGCTAAATGAGCTTAGCACAACACTGAATGTAAAGGCTAGAAGCCTTTACTGATTTACACCTTTCCAACTACCCAGCATCACTTAGGATCGACTCAGGAATTCCCATATCACTGACTACATCACTCAGCATCTGTGAAAGCTAGTGGTAGCTAAAGGTAATCATAGCCTCAACAGAGAAGCAGGTTTACTAGGCCATCTTCATCGTCCTCATTTACACCATGGATCTAGCCAGTTCTGTGTGTCCACATTCAAAGGAGTTGCATTAAACCAGCATCAAGCAAGATGCCACAGAGATAATCAGGTACGTTGGAGCCTTGCAGTCTTTCATCACGAATTTCATTTTTGCCTTTTGCTTTCAGTTAATGAGATCACTGTGCTGCTTGCAGTCAGTTACATGACTGCCTTCATTGTCCTCTGGTAAGACCGTGCTGATTTCTGCTCTACACCTGAGTGCATCTTTAAAACTGTTACAAAACCAGACAGTTTGTAGTCACCTCCAAGGAACAACCCAAGAGGAAAGTCCATGACAAATATCATACACAAAAGGCACTAGACGCTCTCCAATTATCTTTAAAGAAATCTGTAACTGGTAACAAGCTCTCTTGGCTACTGCTCTTCTTAGCAACCAAATCAGAGCTGAAAGGAATGTTTGTAAAACACACATCAGTCGAGTCCTCTGAGCTATAACTGATTCATCGGGGTATTATTCACCGTGAAAGGCCATGATCCAGGGAAGTGCTGAGCACTGCTTCCCCTGAAGCAGGAATATTAAGTGCACAGTGCCTCTCAGTCAAGACGAATACAAAATCCTTTTGGCCTTTTACTACCATCTTCAAGGAGGATTATTTCTCTGAACATAGGACTTCCCCCCAGCCAGTTCAGACCTGGTTCAATACCTAAATAGAGCTGGCTGGCAGTTAATAAGTTATTTAGTAACACTGCAGAGATTTTCAGAGGGCATTTGAGGCTGCAACCTGCCATGTATCTGGAACATCTCTCTCCATGTCTATATCCAAGGGATTTTCAGTGCAGCCTTCTTAGTAATATGCAACAGCAGATTTTTCAGATTTAATTATATGGTCCCAGGAGTAAGACAACAACCAGCTATTACTCTGTAAACACCAAGTACTCTTCCCATCATAACCAACTGAAGGGCTTTTGGGAAAGATCAGAAAGCACAGATTTTCTCTTCCCCGCTTTTCAAAGTAGCTTCTCTGCAAAGCACTTTATCAAATACCTCTGATAATAACTAATTAAGTTTCTCCCCTCTGCACCTTTGTGTCACAGTACCTGACCCCTTGTAGACAAGCAGTCCGTTTGGCCCCCTGAAGTCAATAACATCTCCAATCTTCATGTTGTCAAGGTACTGGGACATCTTCCCACCTTCTGGGAACTTGGGATTCGCATTTTTGTAGTAAACCTATAAAAACAATCATTTCTGCGACATCAGCCATTGGCTTTCACGCAGTCAGAATGATATACTAAAGAACACAGCACTGCAGGTCTGACGTTTACCATTTGAAACAAAGATTGCGGCAATTCTTTGCTCAGTTATCTGTTGTGCCATGCAACAGTAAGCAGACTAAGTAAGTGAAATGCCCTCTGCAAACAACCAGGCTAGTAAGAACATGTGTCAAGCAGATTATGCCTTCCCTTCACCATCTCTCCAACCAGAACCTTACGTTACCCCCATGTTTGTAATCGCTCCTGAAAATAGCATGACTGCATCTTTTCTTGTTGTGACCTTCCCAGAGACTTCAGCCACATGCTAGCATTTCAGCATCATAAGTATTAAGTAGTTCATAACAATTCCCTCTATTTGTAACGTGAAGAACAGAGATAACAAAGAAGCCCAGATTTTTTGCCTAAGTACAAACTGTCTTAGAAAACAACTGGAAAATCCAGAAGTCCTGGGATCGAGTCATCCAGCATCCCCTTGCTTATAGGATTTTCCTAGTTTCTTTGTCCCATTCTCTCAATAAGCCCATTAGCACAACTTCTGATGTTTACACACGTATAATTGCACTCACTCTAGGGTCACAAAAGACAGTTCTTACTGACATGTTCCTTCTTTCAGGTATGAGCAGTAAGTCCTAATAGCAGCATAAGGCAGCCTGAGGGAGAGCAACTGCTATTTGATCATTGCAAAAAAATACCAGAGAAGTTCCTGCAGTACCGTCAGTTCCCTTCTCCATCTCCCTCACCTCTGCTATTTCTCTCTGACATACAACAGATACACAACTCACTGTTCATGAGCAAGTATGAGCTTGCCACACAGTCATCCTATTTGAAAGGCAACCAATTAAAATTGACTGTATTATATATATAAAATGAAGTAGTTCCCTTCCTTCCAGTAAGCAATTCATCTGTACTAAAGGAAACCAAAATTTACCTTTATAATTAAATCAACGTAGCCCTTCGTCTCATCACTGGAAACTGGGGTGTAGGCTCGGATCACCAGCTTACCATTGATTTGTGCAGAGAGATAAACGTGTTGGCCTAGGGAGAAAGAATTACAGTCCAATGATTTATTTTTTTATTACCTAGTTTCAAAATCTTATTCAGCACAGAAGACAAAACAGAAAAGCATGTATTGTAAGCCACCGAGCACAAGCAGCAATGGAGTTAATCTTTGCAACATAGGTGGTATACAAAACATTTAGTCTTAACCACTGCATCTAGTTAGGAAAAATGACCTTCAGAAAGCTGCACAGCTCATTATTATTTTCATGGCACACACACGCATATGTATTCTCACACAGTTCACCTTCAAATAAGAGCCAACACAAGAAGTGCATATTTTTCTACAACCACAAGAAGCTACGGAACTGTAGGGTAAATCTTTCTTAGTTTGGTTCCAGGGAGTTGGAATTACACAAAGGTAATGAACAAATGGTCCAGGCTGGAAGGTTTGGCTTTCACCAACTGATGTTATTTTGTGTTATCCTGTGCTGTTATGTATTCACACCAGATCCGCACTGCTGAAAAAAAACCAATCTTCTTCACAGCCATAACTCCTATAGTTTTTCTCCAGCTTACGCAGGTTGGCTGTAGAAGGTACCTGCTTTGTAAGATGCTCTGTTCTGTATTTACATTTGGTATTTGACTAATAAAAACGCAGCCACCCAGCTCACAAGCAGCAGCATTAATCTGCACACAAAAACAAAAGGCAGAAGCAGAAGTAGCAGAAATACTGTTAGCAAAATGATCTTGGTAGAAAGTAGAAGGCAGGAACCCAGCCCATGCAGTTCCAGAATCGTATTCCTAATTTCTGAAGGATAAACTCCAAATAAAAACAAGCACGTGCCAGCACATTTATCATTTGCCTAGTTAACATGGTTAGTTCAATATACAAGCCTGAAGGAAACCTGAAGAAAGACTGGTGCTTGCATGCAAGAAGGACGTGCCCACAGCACAGAACTGGAAAGGCCTTGACACTTGTGCATACAGCAAGGAAGCTGCCAAACACAGCACAGTACAAACAGGGCTCCATCTGCCACATCTGCAGATCAGCCAGGGACGCTGCTCTGCATAAATTACCATCAAGTCAAGGTCCAAGGTTCAATGCCATCGCACTTTCAGGGTATGGGAAAGAAGACCGTGCCAATTCTAGTCTGAAATGAACTCCCTAGTGCAGAAAATAAGCCAAAACTGTACACGCATCTGTGTCAATCAGTGCATTCGCAGAAACGGCTCTGAACATTGCAACATATATAAATTTCCACTGGGATTTGCATGCAACTGTTACAGCCTTCCCAGGCAGAAGAATTCTACTCCTTACGTGGGGGTGTGACCGTATCTGTCAGAATCCAGAGGACACCTGGCAAACTGAGGCACCAGAGGAAAAGCAGAACAGCAGTACCAAAAAGCTCAGACAGACACCTCTTGTGCCTGTATCCTGAGAGGGCTTCATTTCTTCAGACTGCTGCAGTTTTACCTGAGTTTCACCTCTTGTTCTGAACTACATACACCACACAACGTAGTGCAAGCAGGACAGAGCACACAGTAAATCTGAAGTGTGACTTTCTGGGCAACCTGCCTGGCACTTCCCTGCGACAGGGCAGCTTCCAGGTGCAGCTCTCAACCCCATTATTTGCTGAGCTCTGAATTCCGACACAGGAACTCAAGAACTTAAAAATCCTCATTGTCAAAAACACACGTATTTAAATGCTGTAAGTATTTACCTACAGGTAATCCTAAGACATGATCTGGTGAAGGGAGCCCAAACCGGAATTTCTTGGTGTCGTGGCTGATCTCCTGTTTAGGAAACGTGACATTCAGAAGGAAGCCGACACACCGCTGCTGCCCATCTCAGCCTCTACCCCTCGCTGTGAGTTAGGAGCCCGTTCTTTGCCAGCACGCAGCCAGGGACCAGCGAGGGCAGCGGAGACGGCTTTGCAAACGAACTTCGCGCAGCTCGGAGTTTGGAGACCGAAGAGTTCTGCCCTTCGGCCGCGCGGCCCTCCCCAGCAGCCGTGCCGTCCACGGCCGAAGGTCGGGCGAGGAGCCCCAGGGCAGGACTCCAAGGGAAGACTCCGAGGCACACAGCAAGGAGCCCGGCCTCCCTGGGAAATCACCGCGCGGTGCCCCGCCACGAACGTAACGCGGCGGCGCAGCCCCGGGACCCCCCGCCGCCCCTCGCGGTGCTCCACGCTCACCTCCTTGCCCACCAGCGGCAGCGGGTATTTGGCCTGCGGGTCCCGCAGCGTGACGGGGCGGCCCGGCCCCCGCCCCGCCCCTCTGAGCAGCAGCAGCAGCAGCACCGTCGCGGCCACCGCGGCCACGGCGACGACCACGGGGGTACCCTGCGGGGAGAGGGGCAGCGGTCAGGGAACGCACGGCCCACCCCCCGCGCGCCCCGGCCCCGCGCCCCGCCGCTCACCGAGAACGCTTCCATGGCGGCGGCGGCGGCGGCACCGACGCGCCCTCTCTCCGCCCGCCCCCGGGCTCCGCCTCGCGCTGCCGCGTGCCGTGCGGCGCTTCCCGCCGGCCGGCAGAGCCGCGTGGTGCGGCGGGCGCTCTCTGCTCCTCCTCCGCCGCTCCGCGCCCTGCAGAACAAAACGGGCGGCGCGGGGCTTCCGGTGCAGTGCCCGCGTGCCGCCGTCTGCCCCGCCGAGCAACAGAGCCCGCTGCTGTAGGTCCGGGAGCACAGCGCGCGCCGACAGCGGGAGGCTCACAAGCAAAGATAGCAGCTTGTTGTTTTAAGAAAACTTGCGGCTTTCAGGAGCCTCAAAAGTACAAGAAAAGCAAAACGAGGTCACCTCAGAACCACACTAACAGAGATGCAGAGGGTCGGCGCCATGCAGCCCATACAAACAAGTACCACAACCAATCAAACACATTGAGGTGGGCTCCTCGCACACGTACGGCGTTTGAAGTGCCGTTCGCTCGGCACGTATCCATCTGTCCATTGCACTCCATAGGAGTGCAGCCGTACCACCTGCAGTTCCCCCCTCACTGCTGCTGCTTGATTTGGGGTTGGTTTTTGCATTTGTTTAACCTGGTGATTTCTTGCATTTCTTTAATAAGCAGAACAAACAAACAAACAGAAAAACGACTTCACTTTAAGCCCTTCTGTTCCCATTAAGTAAAGCAGAACCATGTCCAAGAGGTCCAGCACGGTTACACTGATGCCCTCAGCAGACAGCCGCTCCACCCAGAGCCAAACAGTAACGAACTTCCATAATGAAAAACCACTCCTCTTTCAGGAGCCCCTTCCAAGAGCTCAGAGATGGAACCACCCTCACCCTGTCAGTAACACAGCCCTGCCTCACACATCTTTGAAAACCAGCCCGAATTTGTCCCCCCCACCATGCAGTATTTTCATTCTTGTGGCCCTCCCCTGGATGTGCTCCATGAGGCCCACATCTCTCCTGCACTGAGGGCTCCACATCTGGACACAAAACGTTTTGCCACTGATATCAGCGCAAACGATATCTTACTTGCTTTCTGGTCGAAGGATTATACTCACGTCACCTATTATGCTATCACACTGATCTAGTTTCTAAACACCACAGCTGCGCACAGCACAGCTTGCAAATCTAATTGGAGCCTGTCATCACAATTTGTAGTGCAAGCAGCCATTTGGGCATTAAACAAATTGCTATTTACGAGCAGATGTGCTCACTTTGCAGCGCGTGAATTACACAGTACCTCTTTGATTATACGGATAGATTAATTAGGATGTTTGCCAGTTACTGCATACTGCCAGAGACTGCTGGCCTGGACCACCTGTCTTTCTTGAACACCTCTGTTTGAACAACGAGCAGTGTGTTAAAATAGGAAGCTTTCTTACCCAGAAAAGCTGATGCTACTTTTTAATCAAAACACCAACTTGTGTTCAATACAAAAATTTGGAACAGAGCATAGAAACACCACACTACGAACGTTCAACAGCTCATCAAGGCTTCCTTTAGACTTCTGTCAGCACTTGCATTGCTAACCAAGATCAATAGACCTAAAGTAACGTATTGTACATAACTGATTTACAACAGTTAAAGTGGGACCATGGTTGATGCAAGGGAAACATTAGATCAAGCACGAGAAGCATACTCACTACACCCTAGATTATTCAAAAGCTGTGGATCATTGAGATGGGTATTTGACCAAGCACAGCCCTTACTGTGTAGAATTCCCTACATTCATAACAAGTCAACTGAATGCCCAGAAAATGCCTTCCACTGGAATTCTAATCTATCACAATGGGAAAATCCTGCACAGTCTTGCACACAAGCTAATACATGGGGCTTCACATCGATGGGTGATTCCATTGGGTAGGCAGAGCAGAAGGTGGCTTGTGCAAGTTACCCAGGCCCTCCCACTGAACCTTCTTTAGATCTCAAAAGCCCAAGCAGTGTTGGATGCAGTTATGTCTACTCTGAATTTGGTGGCAGCTTTCCAAGTACCAAAATTCTTTTGGTGCAACTACATGTAGAAAAATTGTTACAGTAACAGGCAAATAACATAGTCAAATCATTCTAATAATAGACACACAAATCAGGCTTACAAGGACCATCATTTGTACATATTAAAATACTATTTTCCAAGCCGTTTGATTGATTTACATGACAAATCATTAGATAGTGTTCTTCTGATCCTTAAAGATGTACTGCCACCGCTGAGGTCCCCTCAGAGCCAGAGCTAACACTCTCACTGACCTTATGGAAAGATAACTGACTTCAGTTGTTTAACATACATGCTTATTTTGCATGGATTTTTGTTTTCTCCAGTGCTGCGTTTGAGTGCGTGCTTGACATATGGTATGTAGTGACCTATCCTTCCTTCTAGTAGAGATTAACAGTGTCAGAAACCTGTAAGTAACTTATGTATATCCCAAGGACGCACATGTAAGGTTGACGTCTCAATTCAGGAAAACAAGCAGTAAATTAATCAAGGTAAGCATCAGCTACTCTATGATCTCTTCAGCAGTCGCAAACTAATACGCTCTCACCACGTTTTGCTTTTAGTGACATTTGTACTTCGGAAGCGTTCTACAATGTAGTCCATCAGAAGTGCTCTTCTGATAGTCACACCATGAAAACGGGCAGATCTGCAAAGAGAAAAAAGCAAACAAAAATAACCAAGATAGATGTTGCAAAGATCATCAAAGGCTGTCAGTAGTCTTATCAAAGTGGACTCACTGTTGTCACGTGTCATTTCACACCTCCTCACCTTTGCTAGCCTTAAGAAACGTGGCAGCAAAGCACAAGTAATGAAAAATCATAGAATGATTTCCATAGAAAAGCCCTATTCATCAGAGGGAGAAACACAAAGACACAAATAACAACACACCAATAAAGTTTTCAGAAGGGACTACTGATTTAGATTCAGCTGCTTCTGAGCACTCACCAGACATACTTTAAAGTGCTTAAATTTCAAGGAGTGCTAGACACACCAACTATAAAATTGGTATCCTTGACTAAATAATAATGATACCCTCAAAGTATTTAGCAATAGCCAAAAGATTTACTTAATTGTTTTTGCTTGTTTCCATACATACCGCTGCTGTTAATGCTCTGCTTGATCCAGTCCACAAAAACACCAACATTTGTGTATACTCCTGGGTAGCTCTTTCTTCCGCAGCCCAAGCCCCAGCTAGTGATGCCATGAAGGGTGTAAAATCCTGAGCCATCTTCTGAAGGACAAACTAACGGGCCACCAGAATCACCCTGCACAAGGACAAAGGAATGTGGTTATCATCTGAAAGCACTCTTTATGCTTTTAAAAGATAACTTTGGCAACAATAGGTCTAAGCTGCTTGTGTGTTCATGCATCTTGATACACTGGCTAGAACTATTTGCCGTAACATGATTTGGCACTGCACTGCACTCTCCTGTCCTGCTTTCAGCTGAGGCAGAGTTAATAGAACAGTGCTGGTTGTTTCTTGCTGAGCGACGGCCGCAGGTTGGATGTGCCCGACCTACAGCCTGTTTGCAAGAAAACAGCTCATAGAGAGATTTCAATACTCCTCTTTTTCAGAATCCATCTGGCTGTACCGCCAGTATCAGAAAGCCACTTACTGTGCACGAGTCCTTGCCTTCTTCCAGAGGGAATCCAGCACAGATCATCCTCTGAGTCACTCTACTGGGAAGATTTATGTAATAGGTCTGACATGCTTCAAGCATCAAGATGGGAACTTCCAGCTGGTGCAACTTTTTACTCTTTTCTCTATCTTGAAATAAAAGACATCTTAGAAACTGGCAGAGGCATTAATTAATGATACTATGCCTGCCTCACCTTTTATCACAAAGACTGATAAATATATCCTAGTCCCTTTGCTTTTTTCTTCTAGCATAGCAGGACTGCTCTCCTCTACACATCTCTAGATTTTATACAGTCTGCTTATTTTAAGGCTTCCAGAAAACAGCTTGACTCTTCTCCTTTTCAAATGGTCTAAATCTAAACTGATTGCTTTACTTCGACTCATTTCCATGCAAGACCATCTGAGCTCACATAAGTGAAAGCTTTTTAACATATCAATTCTCCAGGAATCAAAAGTATAGATAGAATTCATGTTGCAACACGGAACAAACCATAAAATACAGCCACAGCCTGCACAACCCTCAAAATGACAAAGACTACATACCTTCTTCCTGTGCTCCCCATCCTGTGATAATGCATACACTGGAGGGCTGGACCACTTCTTCCTTTGCAGGGAGGCACACAGGACGCACATAGTGGTTGAATTCTAAGGGCTTAGCCAGTTGCAGTAAAGCGATGTCAGAGTCCATAGTGGTCTTGTTAAAGCTTGGATGTATAATATACTGCTTTACTGATCTTTTCTAGGAAAGTAAGGACATTGACATTTGCTCAATGACTTGGGAATTTAAGCCTTTGGTTTTATAAATTTTGAGGATATATGCAAGATGCTTGAGGAGAAAAAAACATCTAAAAGCAGCTGTTGAAGTTACCAACTTCCTTACATTAACATGTCAAGATTACAGCTCTCGGACACGAATCAGGGAATGTGCAGGAAACTCCATTCAGCAAGTGTAGGAAGAGGGTCATGGAAAAACATGAGTCCAGTCTGAGTAAACTGGAAAACTGTGCCCTTATTATTTCTATCTTTGTAATAGAGACAATATACTCTTCACTCAAGCACCCCCTGGGATGCCAAGGTTTAGATTTCATTACTGATGAATGCACAGGTCTGTGTTGATACAAGTTCTCTGGCAGTCACATAAAAACTGTTGTGCAAGTGCAGATTAAGACCAGCGTTCAGACTGGAAGACTGTTGCATCATAAGCAATCTGAGAGGTGCATTTGCATTAACAATAATTTTGCAAGATTGATATTTTCTTATTAAGCTGAACTTAAATTACCTGTCTGTATTCTTGCTCTGTAAGATCATGAATTCCTGTGACCACCATCCATAAGTCTCTGTATAGTTCCCTCAAAAGAAAAAAGGGGGGGTGGAGGGGTAAATACATTCTCAGGCTGTTAAAACAACATTCCTAAAATACAAAACTCTTATAATCTCCACCATCCAAAATAAATTTGAAAGCCCTATATATTCCTGGGCCAACACCGCTTGAAGACCCCCACTCCCATGAAAATCTACAGAAATCTTCTCACCGACTTCAACAGTGCATGAAACATTCTCATGATGAGGCCATGGCATCCCTCAAACAGTGAACTAGGAGAAAGATCAGGTTTATAAAGACTAAGGCTGCCTGTCGCTGAACTGCAGGCCTCCACATCACGGTCTGCACCATTCCAGGGATGGTGCTGGTCTTTATCATAAAGGGAAAAATGGATAACGTGTAAAGCACAATTACTCATACCATCAAATGATATGAACAAATGCATCAGAAATATTTCAACCTCTGTTTTCTTAACCAAACCCTCTCACACCTCGAAAGCCTGTCATAACTCCCTGATGAAATCACATTAAGCACATACACAAATTCTGATGTGATTGCAACATGCAATAGAGAAATCCTCCATGCTATGGCTCGTAAAGCCATACTTTCAACACAGTACAGTGATGCTCTTGACACAGAATTTTGCAAACAGATATTTAGAAACTTAAAAGCTGAAGTCCAAATTTCAGAACAGCATTTTCAAGTTCCAACAGAAAATATATATATCTAACTGTATTTGGCATTCGGGGCTTTTGAAATTTTACCCTCATTTGCAGTAATTGCAACATATTTAAACATGAAATCAGAATATGGAATTATCATCAATCCTGGGAGGATTAAACAAAAATAAATAAATGTTTAATGACTTAAGACCCAAGGTATATGAAGTTTAAATTCATGTATTTATGATTCACTTGAAACTGGAAAACACTCAGTTCAGCCTACGAGAAGAATAATCAATTTGCATTTTAGAAAACATTTTGAAGAATCTGAAAGTCACACAGAGTACCTTCTTGGCTTCTGTCCATAAAAACAGAAAAACATCCATGTGATCTGAACTAACAGACCAACAAAAGCCTCCGTGTCCTCTTAAAATCTAGAGGAAATAATGCTGTGTAAATGACCCAGAGAGAAGTTATCCAAGAATAAGTGATGGATGACAAGAATCCTGACATATATTCTGCAAACTGATCTGAATGAAAACCAAGCCTACATAAGTAGGTTATTTCTTAAGTAGCTGCTCTAACCCCAGTACATGCATGTGGAGCAAAAGAATCCTGTGCCAATCTCCCTGGGCAGAAACATTACCCTGCGGAGATTCAATGCGCAATGCAGACATTCCCAGAGGATTCATCCAAGTGTACTTACTTAGAATTAAAGCAGTGAGCAGCTGTGATAACCCATTCTTTGGCAAGAACTGCTCCTCCACAGATATGCTGATCTGAAATTTGTATGCTGACCTGCCAAGGCCATGAGTGTGGTACAGCCTCTTCACCTCCAATTATCCTACTAAAGATGAACCTCGGCTGATTTGAAGGCATCCCACAAACATCATCTAAAAAAGAAAGGATTAATGTCTCAAGAAGTTTTTTAGAGGTTAAGATTGGTGAGGCAAAGAACAGCTCATTTAAGAGCCACCCCACAACTTCCAGGGCTTCCCCCCGACTCCCCAGTGCTTTTTTCTACACCTTTCAAATTCTCTCCCATGAAGAAATGAGCATTCAGGTTGCCTCACCTGTAGTAACCTGTATTTCTTCTTCAGTCATATCCGTATTTTCAAATACTTCTACACTAGCAGAATCCAAAGTATCTAAATCTAGCAAATGAAAACAGCAAGTGTGTTAGCAAGGTGTCCTGAATAATACTTTTTAATTACAAAATCATTCTTATTTCCTTTATAATCATTTCTGTGGAAGGAATAGATTTGTACCCAAGGTATCTATGTTATTACATCTTCACATGGTAGTGAAGAACCATTTAAAATGTACCAGAATACTTTTACACAAAACAGAACCCTGAGGTTTGGGGGAGACCCATTGTTTTTCTTTACCCACTCAACAGGCCCTTTGTTCAATCCCTCAGGAAGTTCACAATAAAGATTTTCTCACTGAAACAACGCATTAGGTGAGAATCTTCCAGAGCAAAATCATTCTGAATATCACTATTCGCTGCAGAGCCCTTTATGCTGGCCTAGTGAGGCAGTCTCCCAAGTTACAGAATTCTACTACCTATAACATGAACAAAAGTGATTGTAGCTCTGAATCCTTCAAAGGTCTCTGTTTCATCCGAGTGAAAGACAACCAGCATCATGGAAGAGGAGCTTAGAACAGGCGCTGGTAGGACAAATCCACATGATTTAGCTAAAAATGAGAAAGCAAAGGTTCACAGCAGATTAAAATGTAGTTTTTCGTTTTTACCTTTTTCAACAGTGCGTACCATGGAATGCACAGAATGTTGTTACACGAGAGGGTAAAACAAACCCATAACTATGCACAAGGGAGGATCAGATAAGCCAATTGAGGCTGAACAACTGTTCTACTATTTCTGTCCGTTTGTTCAGTAATTATCTCATAAGAACAAAGAGACTCTTGGCATTATTTCACAAGATATTGTGGCAGCACTCATAGTCATAGGTTGCCACTGCATGAAGATTACATTGGAAACTTGGGTTTCCTTGTCAGTGTTGAAACACTAACATGTGCCAGTGCTAACCTCAGTACCAGTATCAGACCTGATTGGGACAGGTCTTTCCTTCTTTTGATGGAAACCAAAGGAGTCTCCAGCTAGGCGTTAAGAACTGCATGAACGCTCAGCTTGAGCGAAGAATTGGATACTGAAAGGGAGAGCACCGGGGTGTTTTCTGTTCTACCTGGCATCATTATTATATAAATACTACATAAAAACAAATAACTAACTGCCTTATGCCTCTCCCTTCTATTATTTTTTATTAGTAGACATGAAGTCAGATTGCATTCTATATAGAATTTAAATACACACAACTGTTAGATGACTTTTTGTCTCCCCAAGAGGAACAGAAGAACCAATACAAGCAAGGTACTGAAACTAGTACCTAAAGCAACACCTGAGACTCTGGAGGTGAATTTCAGTTTACACTGTAAAAGAAGGCTACTGAAAGTCATGGAAGTAATAGGTCCCCAAAGTATGCCAAAATTAAAAGCCAAACCAATTTCCTCCTCTTTTCCCACATCTTCATACACAGTAACAGCATCATAAGAGCAATCTTCACTCTCTTCTACTTCAAAAGTCTGGTATGTAAGCTTTAAAAAAAAAAAAAAAAAGAGAAGAAAAAAGTGAACCTTGTTGAATTCACAAATTGAAATGCAAAGCTCTAAACAAGGTCTTTAATATTCTCAAGGATTCTCTTAAAGTCTGATCTCTGTGGTGTTCAGACCCCACACATCACATTAAATTTGCTAGAAGAATGCACCATGATAAAATTTAAACCTATTTTACTATAACCCAAAGGAGAAATCAAAACCTATCTGCCTTTTGGGACAGAAAGGGATTTCTCTCAACTGTGTCCAACAGTATTATTCAAGCTTATGTTGCTAGATCTTGCTCGTCTTTAGCTGCACATTTTCTTGTCAACTAAATGATGCCCACTTTCATTCCGCAAACAATAAGGGCATATACTATACCTTGATTACATGGTCCTCTGGTGCACAAATAATCCATTGACAGACTGCCAGATTGCTGTAGTGCTCTGGATAGTGCATACTTTGCAACACTCCTTCTTCAAAAAGGACAGCTAAGGACTCACAGCCAGAATCTAGAAATCCAGAGAAAAACAAACCTATTAAACCATTCACATACACAAAGGGAAAAAAGGAAACCCAGAAAATCTCTTGTGGTGCTTTCACACAGAAACAGGAAAACAGCAGCAAGCCAAATCTTTCTGCAAGAAAAACACAACAAAATTGTTTCATCTGTTATCAGACAGGAGAGACATTCAATCATGACTACAGCATGTCCCCTGTGGTACAGGCAGTGTACTGCAGGGTGAGTTACTTGAGTGGGAGTGATAGAAGCACAGGACACAGGCATGTCAGAAGAACATTTGCCCATTTTATTTGGAAAGTGGAGATATAGAACACGATCAGTAGATGTGACTTTCTTGCTATGCAGTGGCAAGCCCCTCAGAGGGGATTCCTCCCTGCCCTTACAGATCATAAAGGCACAAAACTGGTTGAAAAAGCTGCAGAACCAGAAACAACAGGTGTCTGTTTTTGTAAGTATTGTTCAGACTCAGGAAATGGCCCTTGGACCCGCCCCCTAGTGATGATAAACCACTCTGCACAGCAAAACTGAAAGTAGCTTTTGCTGGAAATCTGGCTCATGTGACTGATTTTATTAAAACTTTCTAAAAGTAGAGAAGGAAATTAAATCCTTCTAAAGGATTTAGGATAGAGGCAAAATAACAGGAGGTTTTTTTTTCTGAACAGTGCCTGTCCCGTCTCTTCCTGGCATCTCAGTTTTTCCACAATGCTACACACCAGCCAAAACGCACCTTGTTGATTATGCCATCCACTTAGGAGAAATCACAGCAGCTTTCTCTGAGTTAGACTTACCAGGAAGAATACCTGGCGTAAGAGCTTTATAAGTCATAGAAAAACCAGTTCCATAATCCTTGTTGTCAGAAACAAATTTCAGCCTTATATTATTGGACCCAATCAAAATAGGTAATGGAAGATCTCCTCCACAGAATTTCCCTGAAACAACATTTCAGAGAATAATCACTGTTTAAAGTCTTCAGTCATTTGAGAAAACTCTGCTGTACAATTCCTAGCGCTTCCTTATAAAAATTTATAGCTGAAAAAGAAATTGCCTGTTTCTCCCTATTATCTATTCATCTGATAGCTCAAATAAAAGGTGCACATTTAAAAATCCTTGAAATCAGCAGTTCATTTGCTGACACAGTTCCCCAACAGGCATTTGTCCATTCTTTTCCCCCTTCCGATCTCTCATCTTTCAGCTTAAACCACGTCACAGTGAATCCTATCATGAAAACATGAGTAAAACATCATCAACTGAAGTGTTCTTTCTGTGTTCAACTGCTGTTAGACTGAAAGGATACACTGACATTATTTTATAGAACAAAAGGACAGCAACTCACCAACAAGTCTGTCGTCTTTTGAATAGACTGATAAAGAATCATAGTCACAAAACGTTTCTGGCTCTATATCGAAGTGGGAGAAATGAAGCAATATATGATTCCCTTCTGGTACCAACAAGGTCCATACGCACAATCTGGAATGATAAATTCGCTCCCATTCACAAAACTGCAAGATAAAACAACAACACCACAGGTACCAGAAGGAGATTCTGGGGAAGTCTGTGTTTTGTCTACTCACTGATGGTTTTGATACAACTGTTCGGAACCTCCAGGAAAATGTAATTCTCCTTCACTGTCTGGGAGTTTGCCATCCTGAACACTACAAAATGCTGCATTGCAGAGTTAGAACAAGAAGAGTCAGGTCTGACACATACACAACCCTCTGTTACACCAAACATCCAGAGAATATTGTGAGACTTAAGACTGCTCACCTGTACTTTGTTTCTGACAGCAGAATGATGCCTTCCCTCTCTTCTATTTGAAATTGCAGCAAGTCACTTTTAAAGCACATAATGTGGAGGAAAAAAAACAAGCTCTGCCAGAGCCCTATCAAATTTTAGTGTAAAAACAGTGGTGTTTGCTTATCACCTTAAAGAAAGTACTTGTTAAATGATGATTTCGGTATCAGGATTTTTCAGAGAGGAAAAATGCATACCTCAGGACATCAGCATTTATTGCTGTTCATTTGTAATAAAATTCTTAGCTATTCTGCACAGGATACTTTTGCAACAGTACAAAATGGGATTGGAAGAAGCAGAAGTGTTTTTCTCCAGATAACTACTGCTAGGAACTACAGGTTTGTGTAAAAATGCCTCCTCTTTGCCTTTCCTTGCCAAGGTAAGCCAGCAAGACGTTCATCAAAAACAAAGGACACACAGAATCAAAATATAACCTCAACTGTAAAATAAATTATATTCAGGAATAGGATGAAAACAATTGGGCTTTTTTGTTTGTTGTTACATTCCATTCACAGAAATAGACACCAGATAAGTAGATAGATTCATCACAGATGAGCAGAAGCTACTATCAATTCACCTGATAATTTCTGTTTAGAAACTATACTTTCACACACAGAACCGACATCATTAATTAGATTTCATGCTTTGTTTGAGGTTCTGTTCTACAGTTTTCCATTAATTCTATTTGCATTTCAATAAATTCATTTGCATTCAAAATTCATACATACCTGTCTTAAGGGAAACTCCTTTTTGAAGTCACCTGCACATACGTACTATCTTACATAAGAAAGTTGCTTACTGAGCTAGAAAAAAAACCCTATGTATTTAAAGTATGCATTTTCAAGTGTGATAATAAGTCATGCTATAAATGTTTTTTTCTTCACAGATCACATATGACATTATTTGAGAAGGCTGTTTAGACTCTAATGCAGATACAAAATGCTGAAAAAAAGTACTCACGTGTGGAACTTTTCATTTTCAGATCTAATGAAGGAGGGATAGGGAAGGGAGTGAAAAAAGAAAGTGTTATTACAGTTTCACATTCACAACGTAGGCTTTATTTTTAACAGTGTGAAATAGTAGGTTTATACAGCTAGCACTAATGTAAGTTTGAAGTCTTGAGTTCACAGTGCCTACAGTGAAGTACGTATGGAATCAAAATTGCAAGTTCAGGCAAAGCTGACTTCAGGATAGCCGAATCTAGAGAAGATGCATCTAGAATTAATAATACATTGATAGGCCTCTCAGTCTGAGCAACGTTCTCTCTGTATATACCTGTTCAATAAATACTACACATCTCAAGATAGGGTAGCAGAATCCGACTACCACCTTATTACCAGGGACACAGAAATACTAAGCCTGACAGCAGTAACAGTAAAGATTCTTCGTACCACTGCAACAGTGTAAAAAAGTGGGTAGTGAAACCCAGCGTAATGCAACTGAGAACTGCGTGCCCACTTCATTCACCAAATCACTTTTTCTGCTCACTGGAGCCAATAATCTTTAGTTTCTATAGTAATAGAAATAAAATAGTTAATCTTTTTTTTTTTTTTTCCCTGAAAACTCAATGATCCATTATTGTAAATTCATATAGAAAAGACAACGCCCTTCTCTTATTTTTCTTTAATTGAAAACAGATTTTCAGAAGCTAAACCCTACTCATTTTTCTTTGACAATATGAAGGTCCTTTACTTTTTTTCTAATCATAGAATCATAGAATTACTCAGGTTGGAAGCAACCTCAAAGATCATCAAGTCCAACTGCAGCCTA
>PPHD01000743.1:0-13925 GCA_002909625.1 Bambusicola thoracicus
CAAAACTGGAAAGTAACAACATAAGGATTAAACCAAAGGACAAATCTATGGTAGTTCTAAATGCTGCTTCTCTCTCACAGAAAGCGTGCACCCTGAAGTTTCTACTATGGTCTATAACAAAAAATCTCTCTGCTCAGATGCGTGGTGTAAGGATTTATATCCTAACTAACCTGGCATTGTTTCTTCCCCTGAATAATCTTTCTTACTACATCTGCCTTCAGTGGTGTACATCAACTGATGATGGACCCACAGTCAGCAGTGTGTGATATTCTGATTTCCTGCTTGCTGTTTCTAAGTCCCAATAGCTACATTTAATTTTATTAAATGCACTTGTGCTGTTACAGCCTTTCACAGGCCTCTGCAGGGCTCTGTTACAGTCTTCAGTTTGAGACTGGACTGTTGCAGATTCATCACATCCCTGGAAAAAGGGCTAGATTACAGTGTCATTTTCTACAGCAGTTAGTGCTAGTCTCTTCCTACACTGCTCTTCTGCAGAGGGTTAGAAACATGATGATAAATATAATTATGAATGTGTTGTTTTTGTTGAGTTTTTTGTTTGTTTCTTTGTTTTTTAATTGAAAGATGTGCAGCAGTCAGGCAGAAAGGTTTTCATGTTCACTGCTAGGTACAGGACATGATGCATGAGAAATGGTAATGAGGTATCAAAATAGCCATTGATTCAGCTCCGCCAGTGGTGACTGAAAACCATTATGTGGTGACTGCTCATTTCTGGGGGTCTGTTTGAAGTATGTTGGTGGTCCTCATGTATTTCCTAGGAGACGAACATCTGCAGAACAAAACCCACTATCAAAATCAATATAATTAACATCTTTTTGAAATGCTCCACTCAAAGGACGGGTGGATCTTCCTCCTGATCTTAAGAGTCGATCTTTCCTGTGCGACAGATACAAGCTTTTAGCTTCCAAATCGTTTCTGTTGTATAAAGAAACAGTTTTTCTGATGGTCTGGTTTGGCATATTAATTTTCATATACTTGGTAATACTAACATTAACAAGCAACCATTTCAACTACCCCTAAAATACTTCAATACCTAACTATCAATGTAGTCTAATGGGACTGAGGTACTTCTCACTCAAACTACTTCAAAAATGCCCATGGTATTATACTACGAAGAGACACTGCAGGATTAGCAAGGAGCCTGCTTGCCACAAGCCAATAAACAAAGAAAAGTCTTGGGAAAAAAAAAAAAAAACTTTAAAAATTCAGGCATGCTCACTTTCTTTAATTTTTTCCATCTCAAACTGTCCCTGTCTTTCCATCTTGCTACTGTCCCAAGTATGTCTTCTGTTTTCTTAGCACTGACTCTAAATCCCAGTTTGGATGAAATGTCCAGTAGACATTATCAAAACCAATCACCTGAGTGATATGATGCACAAAAGGACTGCATTTCACTGAAATGGTAGGCAAAATGTATTCGTGCAAAGATGAAAAACTGTCCTCCAGCATATCACAAAAAATGCATTAAGGATATGCATTAAGGTGGTGTTCATGGTGCTTCTGCACTGGGTGAGCTTAGAGATGGAAATTCACATATGGATATAGTAGGCTGCTGGGTCATATTTTCTTAACTTGAATAGGAATTATACATTAAAATGGTGTAAATAGCAGTTCTGAACTACAAAACTTTATACTCCATCAGAACATTATGGTATTTGGAGAAAGAGAGAAGAAATAAAGGAAGGGAAGGAGGGGAAGAGAGAGAGAGAAAGAAGGAAGGGAGGTAGGAGAGAAAGAGAAAGAAAGAGAGAAAGGCAAAAAGAGAGAAAGAAAGAGGAGAAGAAGGAGAGAAGGAAAAGAGAGAAAGAAAGAAAAGAGAGAAAGAAAGAGAGAAACTAAGGTTTGTATTCAGTCAGTTTAAAGTGTAATCACTAACCCAAAAGGAGAAGAAGCTGACTGTATTAATTAAGGTAATACTGTAGCTGAAGAACACCCACAGAAATTGCAACATTTTTGGTTAGCATTTTTGGAAGGGCTAGAATTTTCATTTTTTGAAGATGAAAGTCTTACATGTAGCAACACTGGTAAAGCTTGCTCTTTGCAAAGTACGTTTTTATACCACACCAATGAAATCAAAGCTAAAGCATTACTTTCTCTTCCCTTTTCTCATTTTTTTGTTTTCTTTCTTGTTTGCTGAACAGTAGCAATTCCAGAAATATTGTATAGTCAAGGATTATATATAGGGTGGTGGTAGAAATGCTACAGACAAAATGCCGTTTTAATGAGCTTTAACAAAAAGGGTGCTTATAGAATCAGACATCCAGCACCTTTCCCCTCCCTCTTGATGTTTCTCACATTGTAGAAGGCAAATTGCAGGCACATCACAGACACGATAGCAGTCACAGTAAAATGAAGGCTGTTTTGCCTCTTTAAAGTTCCTGTGATTGAACCTGGGAAAGACCTTTCTATGATGTTATGATCAAACGCTTCCATTCAGACAAAAAAGACTAACACAAATGGCCAAGAAATTGGGATTCTGCAGCTGCTAAAGATGGTTGACCATCATAATGTCATTGTCGGTGAGGGGAAAAAAAAACCACAAATGAAACGGTATACATCAGTTTTCTCAGCAGTTTCAAGCTGAATTGCTTTTCTCTGTTGTGCAGTACCATTTGAGGAGGAAAAGAGGGAGAGACTGCCTTCAATTATGCAAGAAGCTCCTGGTATTCAAAACAAATGGAAACTGCTGTTGTGATCAGCTCTACTTCTTTTGTCTGAATGAATTACAAAGGGAAAGATCTTTACACGCTGCTTGGGAGACTTCATGCCACTTCATGCTCTTGAGATGGGGGGCTGTGCAGCAAGGTCCTCAGTGTTCCCCTGGCCAAAGGAAAGGTTTGTTTTTTGAGGGACAGAAGGAAAATGGCAGAAAGGCAAGACCAGGGAGGCAGAATATCCCATTCTTGTTATGTATTCTTCCCTCTCTCACTAAAGACACAAGTAGCAAATGTCTACCCAAACTACTTGAGAACACTTAAAGAATCTGGAAGATTGGATAAGTATCTACTTGCAAGAACTAGCAAGAAAATTTGGAGAAAACCCTCTATACAGCACTGATGGAGCAAAACTACGTCTGTGAAGCTACCACCCAAATGTGTTCAGAGAGCATTTATGTCCCTGCTGAGCGGTGTAAGCGGCAGGGACCAGGTGCACGTCACCTGGATGCTTACTGATTTACAGCAGTGTTCCAAAATAGGCTAAAAAAATCGATGCCCCAGTTTTATTGGGATATCTGAAAAGGACAGTCCCAGAGGCTTCCATTTCTAGCTGAAATATGGACCTCCAAAGCAGTAGATCAAAGATTTTATACTTGTACATTTTTAAGCTTCAATAAAACTTTTGTTTTCAGGTTAGTTGGAATTTACAGGGCAAAGGTTCAGACTGAAACTTCTGACTGAAACTTCTCCGTTCTTCAAATTTCAAAATGTTTAATGTGACTTGAAAGCTAGTGGAAAAGCGAGAGTGAGGGAAGAAGGAGGCAAGAAAGGATTTTTCTATAAAGGAGCTGAAAGGGAAATAATTCCCCTTGGTAAAAAAGAAAAAAATACAAAGAAGAAAAGAACACAAACTGATTTCTGGATATTATTGAGCATAACACACTGTTAGCTCAGGAGGTTAGCCTGTGTTAGCCTGTGCTCAGCTAGATTGATGCCCTTGCTGAAGTTAGCATTTTAGTTGGCACAGGTGTGACAACACTCTACTGCAGCAGGAGGGCCTGCAAAGCAGATGTACTCCATCATTTAAATTGTCCTGAAGGGACTAATAAAGTAATGCAGGAGAAGTTATGCCAAGGGGAAGAAACAGGAGGAGTTTTGCCACTGCTGGCCTGAGCTGATGTGAAAACAGAATTCCTCCCTGAAATCTGAATCATGTACAAATGAGTTTACAATGTTACACATTGTTTCATGCTCTGATTTGCATGTTTTTATTTGTTTGTTTTGCTTTGTTTTAGATTGCCAGCCCTTTAGACCTATGCAATCTGAAATTCAAGCTGTGAATCTTTCTGGCTCATAAATTTTGCCTACTGTAACACCTGTGCAACTCATCTCTCTGGTCTTAGATTCTGCAAGTATATCCAAGGAACAGCGCTGTCCCTGCACCAGAAACTTGTCAACGCTTCTATGGCTGATGTATGAGCATGATAGAATTCAGTGCACCTGCTCTCAGCTGTGCTGGTTACACAGTGGTATTGTGTAGAAAAGACTTTTTTGTTCATCAGCAGGTACGTCTGTCTTTGCATATAAAGGGAAGACATTTGCTGAATCATTTGATGTACATAGTCACTCACCTAAGCAAAAATTCACTTTGAGGTGAAAAGAAAAATGTATATATTAAAATTAGTTTAGATAAGCTGTGACACAGTTCATTACCACTAGATATTACAAATGACAAAAGAATGCAATTCTCCATTTATGTTACAGGCTTCTGGAAATATTAAGAAAGATTTGACAGGTGATATTGTGACAGGAAAAAAAAAAAGGAAAGGAAAAAAAAAAACCAGAATGATCTTTTCTCATTTACATGCCGTATTGTTCTCCAACTTCAATCTTATAAACCAAGCCAAAGATCTTAATCCAAACCGCAGTAATGCTATTTTGTACATCACTACATGAATTACTACAATACCACGGACAAACTGATCTTATGCATTTTTGTTACTTCCAGATGCAAAGTAACAAAAAAATGCGTATGACAGAATTTCTCTTTAATTATACAGCCAGATTACAAAACTCTGCATTTCATAATGAGGTTATTTAAATTCAAAAATATATGGCTCTTTTCCTAAGGACATACAGACCAGTACGAGCATAAATATAACAAGACAAATACGTACCACATCAGATCTTTCAGACCTTCCCCATCATCAACATCTTTAATGCATTTCTGGAAAACCAGGTCTTAGACAAACTAGGTACTAAGTCTTTTCTCACACAAATTCCCTGAAGAGCCCAAACTGTGTGATTTAGCACTGATACACACCTCTGAATTTCTGAAATGCAAATGAGCCCAACTCACGTTCCTCCAAGAAGCAGATATATACCAGCTACTGCGCTTTGCTGCATAGATATCTAATTCTGTATCATGCTAGCAAAAGGGAGAGTTTGTTTAGGCTAAATGGAAATGAGATGAGGGTTTGAGTGGATGGGGGATTTTTTTTTCCTATAAAGTATCCCTTTGTCGTTAAAGAATATATAATCTTCAAATTCTAAAAAATCTAGGAAATCAGGAATGGAACTTTACAGCAAGACATGGAAATGTGTGATATGAAACCAGAAGCATTTACCTGAATGGCAGCTCAGCAAGAACAACTGGTTACATAAACATAACTCTGGAAAAGAGAAGAAAGGAGCTAAAGATGGAGAAACCTCTGTTGTTCAGCGTTCAGAAACGACACATTTGAAATTCCTAAGAATAGTAAGGATCAAAACAAATATTTTCTGACTTTTAAAGGCTTGTCTTTGAAAGGAAGGAGACAATCCAAGGAACACTTGATTTCAGCTGAAGTCATAAAATATTGGGCATCTATAACTTAAGAGTGTATACAAGTTGGATTAAGGTCAAGTTGTACTTGGCTGAATACTAGAAGGAGAACAGAGATGCAGCACTGATGAGGCTGGCCACATCACAAATACCTGCATAGGCCACAAAACCGAGCCACAAAACCAAGCCACAGAGACCTAACTAGGGAAGCAGCAGGTTGTGTACTTTCTAATTCAGTATCCCTCCTATAGTTTCTTGGGAAGAAAGCCTATTTTGTGGCCAAATTCTATGTGGTTTTAATTGTTACATGATATTTAAATAATGAAACTGTAATTTTGCAGGGACTCACTCTTCTAATGGTTGTGTATGCACCAAGACACCTCCTAATGTCTAATGTGACCTAGGCAAGGAATCCACAGAGCCCATCCCACACTGAGCAGTTTTCCATAGGAGCGTGAGCTGGGCACTGCTGCCTGCATGCTGCCCAGGACACGGGCAGCATCTGGTGTGCAAAGCGGTATGAGTTACACTGACCTCATGGTCATTCACCAGGACTTGGGGAGGACAATAAAGGAAGGTATTAGAGACTTAGATTGTCTGTCAGAGATAAAGATTATGAACTGACAGAACTTAAAAGGATGTTTATAGGGTTCAAGATGTAAAAGAAGTTTCTGCTAACAATGAGCTGAGCACATGCATTCACAGAGCATGGAAATCGAAGATAACAGCGGTTACATGAAAAAAAATGACAGTCAGGTATTGGAGACAAGATAAAGAAACAGAAAATCTGTTAAACAGTTATTTTACAAAAGTCTTTACATGGATCGTATTTTCTGATACAGTAGGGAAGAATATTTACTGTAGTTATCAGATAACAATGAAAATATTTACATTACTGAATTCACAGGAGGTAGAGAATGTAAAAGATTCAGATAACATTAAAATCATAAACATTAAAAGAAGTGAAGATACAAATGAGGGAAATTTTATTTTTCTGAACACATGTCTTTCTTGAGGATAACAATATGTGTAAGATAATCTTTCTAAACCAGCTTTACTGAATATTACCAGTATGAAACTTAGCAAAGCATGGTTTAAGTTCTCTGTAGCACTCAGCAAATGTTTTAACTACAAACCAGTACCTAGTTAGTTTCTCCCCTTGATTCCTGTTTTGTCTTGTCTAAAATGTCACATACATGTCCATGTATATACAAAGAGAGATAGAAAGACATGGATATTTATAGCAATGTATTACTTACCTCAGTAAAAGTGAAGTAAACTCCCCAAGAATACAGTTTTGGAATAGTTTTTAAGTGTTTTACGCATACAGATCAAGAGAGACAATTAAACAAAAAGAAAAAAAGAAGCAAACTAAAAGAAACGAGCTAAGAAGTTATCAAACAACACATTTTAGGTTCATTCATTCAGAAGAAGAACAAATGACATCATCACCAATGACATAAAAGATACCATTTGCTCATCCAATCAGAAAGAAAAAAGATGTAAAAATGCTTCCATCCTTTGCACAGCTAACCCTCAACTGAAATAGTTTCTTCTCATGTCTTAGTCATGATCTCCTAGTAAAAACATAGCTCTTAAATATGTAATTCCATGTTCTAAGTTTAAGCAAAGATTAAGTATGTGAATTTACTCTTTGTGTTTAAGAGAATCCAAGAGATGACTCAGAATACTGAAACTAATCAGAGAGGTAGAAAATATCTGTTCATTCTGGTGAAATGAGTCCACAGAAATGCAGTGCTCTGGCCCTCTTCAAGACAAGAACATACGACTAGTTATGATCATTATTTCAAGAACAATCTTCCTGTCGGAGGTATTTGCAAATATATCTGAATCACTGCAGCTCATTTTTCCCTGTTTAAGAGTTCCTGTTCAAGTAAAGGTCAGTCCCAAAATGCCAGTCACTTGTTCCTGTGGGGTTCTCAACCTATGCAAAAATAGTGTTTACCTCTGCTTTCTGGTTATCAGGCACTTGTAACCTGTCATTAAAATTAGTGCAGAAGGCCACATAGAGCTACTATGAATCATAGAATCACATGGTCATGGAATGGTTTGGGTTGGAAGGGACCTCAAGGATCATGAGGTTGTTCCAAACACTCTGCCAGAAGCTGGGTTGCCAACCGCTTGATCGAGTAACTAGATCAGACTGATATCAGATTGATCAGATTGATCAGGTAGATAGAAGAAAGAGGAAGATTCTTTAGCATGCACTGTGTTCATGTGTCTCATTGTCTAGAAGTTTCTGCTGAAATAGGAATTGGACCAATGCCCTCTGACAACCAAATGTACTTAGAAAGCAAATGAAATTTAGGAAGTACTACAATTACTAGAAAACGCTGTGAAGAAGCATAATAGATAATTAACACAATTGAGGCACATCTCTGTGAAATTCCAGAGAGGAAACTAAGAACTTGTTAAGCTTTTACATGTATTCAGAAGAGAAAAATATATATGTATTTTTAAGACATCCAGGTATACTGGGAGCTGAACACTTCAAAAACTCTGCAAAAAGTGCGCTCAAATTTCACACATCAAAAAAGAAATCAAGTTGTTACTGACAAAAAAGTAAGCATTTTTACTAGAATTCTGTAGTTGGGAAATATGATAGATTAGCAGGATTTCATTTTTAAGTTCCCTGTGTACCAGTAAAAAGAGATGTGGCACTGGAAGACTCAGGGTGAGCTACCTTTATCATTAATTGTGCTCTAAACATCTTGATTGAGATGTACATTGCTGTGGTCTGATGTATTCATTTGCTAACTCCTCTTTCTAAGGGGAATAAGGGACCTATACAATTATTTTTATGTGGGGCTGCACTCTTCAGAGTAAAAAATGTAGCAGGAAAAAAAAAAAGAACCTATTAGGCCCCGGTCAATTTATCTCAAAAAAGCAGTACTAATAAATGGAAAACAAAAACAAAACGCTAAAAAAATCAACCAAGAGCTACTCCGAATATTTATGAACTTCACATGGAATCTGCTGAGCATTGACATTTTGCAGATTTCTTGAGACAATTGCTCTTTCTCAGTCTGGAAGAAATGCAAAGATATTAACTAATTATTTATGGGACAACCAATTATCTTGCACTATATATCTAAGACTGAACATCATGAAATGCCTATTAGTTGAGCAAGCAGGACAGTGGAGCAATTCCCTTTGGAATACAGTGAAGCCAAGTAGCTGGACAGAGAAGCACCCTTAGCAAGAACAACTCACTAATATAGAACTAACAGTGCTCAATTTACTTAGCCATTACACATCTGATTAGCAAAACATTTTGAGCGTCAGAAAATGACCCTTCCACTGTCAATGGCTTGAAGTAGAGCAGTCTGGAGCTGCAACTGCTCAGCTCTATAGTTTTTTTTCAGATAACAGACAGTAGTTGAAGTTAGAAAGTCAAGTGTAGAATGATATACTTTTGCCTTGGGCACACACCGAATACAGAGCCTTCAGAGTGGCCTGTGCGTGCAGAAGTGAGACTGCTTTACTCTTTCCTGACGTACTGTTGGCCTAGACCAACTTAGATGCACCACTTCTGCTTGCACTGAAATGCCAAGGCGCACAACAGTTGAAAAAAACAAACCAAACCAAAATAAAACAACCTGAAAATGAACTAAATTTACATCTAATTTACCATGGAAACAATAGATGGGAAAGAACCTGAAAAAAAAACAATGTCTGTGGTATAATTCAGGCCAACATAACAAAGGCCTACAGGTTACCCATTGTGAAAGCCAGAGCTGTGGGGCCTGACTGACAAAACTGCTCAGCAGCACATGGAAGCTACCCACTCCAGTCCTTTGATCATGATAATCAGGTGCAACTGCACCACAACATATGCATATTTTATCCTCCAGACACAGTATAGGCACACACACACATATATATATCATATTTCCTCATCAGTGTTGCGTCTCATGGAATACAACTGGGGAAGATGATATGGATGGAAGCTAGCTGCCAAAGTGGTTTGTCTGGTCCATAATCCCACTGCTACAGGAAGCAGGGCAGTACAAAATAGACTGCAGCCAAGCCAACTTGGACCTGGGATTATTTAGTCTGAAGAAGAGGAGGCTCAGGTGTAACCTTATTGCTCTATTACAACAACCTAAAAAGAGGTTGTACCGTGGTGGTAACCAGCTTCTTCCCCAAGTAACAGTGATATGATGAGAGGGAATGGCCTTAAGTTGTGCCAGGGGAGGTTCACATTGGATAGTAGGAAAAAATTCTTCTCACAAAGACTGGTGAAGAATTGGAACAGGCTGTCCAGGGAGGTGATGGAGTCACTGCACCTGGAGATGTTCAAGACAAGTATACATATGGCACTGAATGACACGGTTAGTGGGCATGGTGGTGATGAGCTGATGGTTGGACTAGATGACCTTAGTGGTCTTTTCTAATCTTAATTATTCTGTGATCCCATGACTTTTCTTATAGGCCTAATCCAGCCTGTTACTAGACAGGAAGCTTTCATTAAAACATTAGAGCTTAGGTGAGAGATGAGGACAAAAACTTTAGATGCTCACAGTTGCCTGCTAGGCCAAAAGGAAATCCAACTGACTATATACAATCAATTTCATTTAACCCTAAAAGGATTGATTAGTTTTCTCTCACAGTAAGATCATGTCTTGAGGAATGGAGGTTAATAACAGATAGTGTTTCATACTTCCGCTAATGTTCTCTGGTTCTTCATGTTTTAACTGAAATCCATAAAGAGGTCACAGCAATAACCAGAGATGATTTTCTTTCCATGCCAATTACTGAGATGCTGGAAAGATAATTTTCAGAGTCTGACTGTGATTTTCCAAGTACACTAGGATATTGTTTCTCCTGCCTTCTCCATGGAAGAAGATAAACAACTGCCCTGAGGTTGAGAAACAAGACGCTTCTATTTTTACTAAGAAGTTTAAGTCAAAGTACATAACACATACATAAACTGAGTAGCAGCTCTAACAGAAATTACATGAAGAAGAAACTAGGACTGACTTGTTTTTTTGCAGTTGTCAAAGTTAAATGAGTAGTTAGTATCACTTGAATTGACCCAACTGCTCTAATGACTGTGCTTGTTATCTGGCTTCTTAAGAGGAAGACAAATGAACACAAGAAGTCTTTTAAATATGGATTCAAAGAGTGCCCTATACTAATATTGAGAAGCAGATATTCTCTTTTATGTGTATCAAATGCACTCCGATAATTTCTGATTATCTGTGTTTGCAGCCAAATAATATGTCCTCCAAAAATGGGATAAAATGGGATCTCACAAATATATAGCAGACAGCTGAATTCAGCTACTGACTACTCCATGTTGCATTATACTTTATTTACATCTGAATGGCACTGCACTCAGGTAAACAAAAACTTCTAATATACACAGTTCCCAGATAATCCTTGCAACTAAATGACATGCGAGTGCTACAATTAAGAGAAAATCATATCAGACTACTTTCCCATCTGGAAGCCTTCTTCAGGAAAGAGTAGATTTGAGTACTTAACTGAGAAAGCAGCAAAAATTACAACCATTAACATTCAACTTCACTGTATCTCTTGGAGGAAGAATAAGTATTTACGCTATCTTATCAAGACTCCTATTTTGATGTTCCATGTTGTTTTTCTTGAATATCAATTCCTGATTACTTTAAAATAAAAATAAAAAATAAAAATAAAATAAAATAATGATTTCCAGGTACTAACTATCATTTGTTATCACATAGCTCTTCTTGTCTTGGGCACTGTAAGAATATTTCTTACTCAAGTGATGTGTACTCTGTGGGACAACTGGGAATGTGACATGGAGGATGCATGATTCTAATGATGAAATTTCTTCCCAAATCCTTGCTGTTCACACTCCTTCCATTGGGTGTTGCTATAATATTAAACAAATTACTACTGTGACTTAATGTATGCACACAGAAAAGTATGCCAAAGGTTTGAGGTCTCTACCTATGTGTCTTTGCCCATTGTTTTACACAGCTGAGTCTGCTGTACATTACACAGATAACATATGTTAGCTGATGTTAAGAAAATCTGTCAGTGACTACTTGTGAAAAAGCAGGCCATAAAATGGAGTCTTCCAGCTTGCACTAAAAGTTTTATATTCTTTCATGAAGGTGATTTGACTACAATTTATATGTACATTGCGGCATACAATTACTGTATGCAATAGTTGTGCAGATGGCTCTCTTTTAATTAGAGTATTTAGTGCATCTTCTGTATAAAGAATCAGGCAATGAATAAGGAGAAATTTAATGAAAGTAACCAAAAAAGGAAATAGTATAATGAAAGTTAAAAAAAAAAAAAAAAAAAAAGAGTAGAGAATTACTTAGCAATTACTTAGGGCACAATTCCTGCAAGGATTTCTTGCTTACTTAATGCCAGAAACACTAAAAAGCTCTTCAGACAGTTTGAGGGAGAGGTCTTTGAAGATCTGTGACCTTGGGGAGGTCTTGACAAACACTAAGAATCAGGCACCTGATCACTAAACTTTACAGTCAATGACCATAAAGATGAAAGATGAAAGCTGAAGATTTCAAAAACAAGACATACTAGCTGTGACTGAGTTTTTGATATGGCTGTGGCACACCACTGAATGTATCCTATGAATATCATCAGAAAATAGCAAGATTTCATTAAACTGTGGCAAGTACAAATGGTATAAAATCACTTTGTATTTGAACTATCCTCAGTTAGTATTAAAAGCTGCTACTACTAATACTAGTAACTGTAAATAATAGAAAGCTAGTACAACCTGAAATTCTGGTCATTTTATAGCCTTAATGCAGTTGCTGATCTAGTTATACTCCTAGGTTGTTCGAAAAGCACTGGCATTTACCTGAGTGGTCTTTGCTCCAATTGAAAAATTTCACACACATTATACACATTAAAGAGGGAGAAACAGACCAAGACAACATGATTTTTATACACACTTAAATCTACAACTGTCAGACACAAATGCTTGAATATAAGAACTTGGGCATAAAATGTCATGGGACAAAAATGATTGGTTTCATCCAGGTGAATCTATACAACCTCTTAGCAGGGGCAATGACATGAGCCACTCTCAATGTACATTTCAGCACTTCTATATTCAAAACTCTTACTTAAATTTTACATGTCAGAATGATGACTACACTTACCTGGTAGACCAGGAGGGGTTTTCAGATATTTGCCATTAAAATGCTGAATTACTACTTCACATTTTTCTGTAGACTCCATTCTGGAAAAGAGAAAAGGGTGGGATTAGGGTAGAGGCAGTAAGACTTTCTAGACTTTCACAAAAGTGCTCAGTCAGCAAAAACAAAAAGGAAAAGAAGGTAAAGAGAAGGACAAGCACAGATGCTGAGAGAAATCTTCAAAGCTGTTCTTGCTGACTTCTGCACAGAAACTGGTTGAGCTCATTACGGTGCAGTATGGCTTGTAAAGAGGACCTGTCACCCTCAAAGCCTGCAGCTGTGCTCCCAGCTTGTGTGTGAGCTACTGCAATGTCAATGAGCAACTCCCTCCTGGCTCCGAGGGATCTCCCTGAACAAGGACGTTCTTTGTGCTCTCACGTGCTGCCTGGAAAGGCAAACGACTTGTATCTAGATTACTCATGCACCCAGCATATCCTCAAATGGGCTGGAAAAAAAACAAGATTTGTAGAAGAACCCAGAGGATTAAGCAACAATTATTAAGGATCGCAATGTTAAAAAATAAGCTGCAAGGATGAACTGTAGAGCAAGACCAAATGCAGTGAAGGTGTACCTATTCCATAGAGCCAAATTCTGGGTAAAGACAGTTTGCATGTAATACCAGCAGGTGAAATGACTCGCTATTCATTCTGTATGACCTCAAGATAACTTTCAGAATTGAGGCATTACAGCATTAACAGTGAGCTAGTACATACATTATTAAACAAGCTGCTCAAGAATACAAAGCTACTGGTCAAATCCTGAACCATACCTGCATCTCATCAGGGAATTCACAGGTTGTTCAGATCTTGTGAACTGACAGCATGCTAGTCCACAGCGGTCTGTTTACTCTGCTACACAATTGGTGTAGAAAAATTGAAGAGAGAAAACCTAATCATAAAGCTAAAACAATACATTCACTTTGTCTCTCTTAGAAGAATGGTGTTTAATGTTCAACATTGCTTTAGCACGTTACTTCTTACCTCCAGGTACTCCCCATAAAGTAACTCCTTCCAACATGAACCTTTCTCGCTTCTCTCTGCTCCAGATCTTTTAAAATTATCTTATCCTCCACTCTTTCTATCACATGGTTATGGGGAAAGAGTAACATGCATTCTATGTCACTCACGGGTTAGGGGCTCAACACTGACTTTACAGCAGCAGTTTGGCTCCCAGGGTAAAAGTTTGCTTAAAGCTCAAATGGACAACCTCACTCACCCGAAAGAAAAAAAAAAAAAAAAA
>PPHD01000743.1:13945-45636 GCA_002909625.1 Bambusicola thoracicus
CCCACCCCCCCCAAAAAAAAAAAAAAAAAAACACACAAAAACAAACAACAACAGGAACGAAGATTGATTAATATTCAAGTCTTTTGTCAGTTTGTTTCAGATCAAATCATTAAAAAACATCATTTCTATGTTGTAACACTGCCTTCATTGCATGTCATGTGGGCTGGGCTGTTTGTACAAGCACATAGCAGCCTAGATTGTTCACTTTGGCTTCATTCAGATTTAGCTAAGCGAATGTCTGCACTGAGCCTTTAGAGAATCTTGTCTCTAGAAGAATAAATGCAATAAAAGCCTGTTTCCTGTAGCTGCAGGCGCTTAGTGTCAAACCATGTTATGTTGCACCACACAGCAGTGACAATTTCATTTTAATACATGGGGCACATTTTAACAAGCCAAAGCAGTCCCTGCAAAGAATGCAATATATAAGCTGCCAAGTGAAAGAGACTCAGTGCACTTCGTGCATTTTGCGTGGGAAGAGAATAAAAGTGAAACCTACAGTGTTCTGGGATAAAAAGGCCATCATTCGAAAAGCAGCCTTAGAAAGAATGTGCACATTTCCTTCTCAAGTTTCACAATTAGTAGCTCTCAACTTTCATTGCTAGCTATCTGTAATCTGGCACATGCTTCACTTGAAACCAACACTAGCATTATCAACTCAGTTTGAAAAGGCAGTGTAATAGACAAAGCTGCTGATACACGCTCCCTTCAGATGTGCTGCTGGGGAACAATGGCAGCTGTCCCTCCTCTCCACCATCTCAGTGAGTCCCCTGTGTGGGGTAGGCCTTCCTTCCAGCTGCATGTTGGCAGGCCTGCAGCCACCAAGTGACCAGGTCTGTGGCTGTCCCCTGTAGGGCCACTTAGGGATGAACTGTAATTTTTACTTGTCCGGAACACCTGTTTCTTAGGTAATCATCTGATACTTGCTGTCACCCTGGTTTTAATGTAGTTAAAACTGATCAACAGCTATTATTTAGGTGTCGGTGTCTATGGCAGATGCCTATCTGTGCATACACTGATTCCAAGATTCCTCATTCACTTTTAATTTGCATTAGCCACGAAGACTAGCCATGCCTGGGAAGAGGCCCAGTAAAAATATACTTCTGTTGGGTATACTAAATTCTGTCTACTGTTGCTTCAAAAAGCAATGGCACTCTGCTGTAGAATGTCTAGAAACTCGAGGGAGATGGAGAAAATACATTTTATTTTTTTCTCATGAGTTCATTAATCTTGTTGGAGAGAGAAATGTTTCAGAATATATAATGGTACAGAATGCTATCCAATAACACTACCATTAACAGGAATGCTATGTTTTAAAAGCTCATCTCCAGGGGGCAAGTTTCTTACAGAATAATGTCATCAGAGTATAGATAGATGTGGGGGAAGAACATTTTAGGTTTGCTTGTTTTTTTTTTTTTTTTTTTAATAATTGATGGAATGAAAATAGGCAAATTATAACATGCTGGAAGACTGATAAAAAATTACATTCAAAAATATAGCTCAACTCCTGCTGGAAATGTAAGGACATCAGCTTAAGCTTTACATGAGGATAAAAATCTGCTTCTGATGAGATAAGTCACAAACTATTATTTTCAAACTCTTCATCAGTATGTTTTCAGTGTTGAGAGAATCTTAGAAAACAAGTTATGTTCAGATACAGCTTGGAGATAACTATAATACATCTAAGTATTTCTTTGACTCTAGAAGTGCATTGTGGTAAAAATTATCAAAACCACAGGCCAGATTATTCTGATATTTTTAAGCACACAGATAATTGCCAAAATAAACCAATAATACAACGATAAATATGAGAATTGAATTTCAGTTGTATCCATATATTTTCTGGTTCTGGAAGCTGAGAGATTCTCAAATACAATATAAGTAATTAGTCTGACTATATTTCACCCAAGTGGAAATGAAGTTCATTTAAAAAATAAGAAAGGAAAGATGGTTCTTATGATTTTTCTAGTTGTGGTTTACAAATTTATGATGATACAATATGACTAGTAAAACAAACAAAAAATATGACTGGTTAATATTAAGCAAATATCATGACAAAATCATTTGAGATCCTTCTCTTGCTATCAAATAACAAGCAAGAGAAGGATAATATATCTGAAAAAGGATAATCTGAAAAACTCGTATCATTCTCTTAACACAATCCAGTGGTTCCAAAGTAGTAAGTATGCACTGTTACATGTGCTGGGCAACCCTTCATCATGGAAAAAAAAAAAAAAATCTGGGAAAAAAGAGGTTTTACAAGTGTTTATTTTATTATAAAAATTGATGCAGTGCTAAAAGGCAATTTAATAAAATTTATATACAGTAATAATGATGATTACATAATTATTGCATGTGAAATATTAAGTACTATGTAATCCACGTAACTACCAGCTAGCAGTAAAATGTGGGTTTGGTTTATGCATGTCCTGTAGTCACTTTGCTTAATAAAAATAATATAAGTGAGAATCATCTGTGTTGTTTTTGTTTTTTTAATATCACATTTAAATATTTAAATATTCAATTATTATTATAACATTTATATTATGACCAACAAAGAATACTGCTGTTCTCTTGTATAAATGAAAGCAGAAATAGTGCTTCTTTACTATTTAAGTCATTTTTCAAAGATGAAAATAAGTAGTTAGTAGCACTATTTTGCAGCAGACTGTCTGAAGAACCGAGGCCACTGTTTGAATACTCAACAGAGAACTCAGTTTCTGTAGCCTACCAATGAGAGGGGCAGCCTGATAAGGGTGCTTAAGAAACTTTTCCCAGTATGTCTTGCCTGCATATTTTTCATGTTCATTCCTGTTTGCATGACCAGCAGGATGTTGTCTACGATCCCAGTTGGATATACAAGTTATGCAAAAACCACTCCAATGATGACAGGTAAGAATGGGGGCATATGGTCTATCCATGCAGCATGGCCCATTATGCACAGGGGACCCTTCTGATCTCCCTGCACAAAGTCACAGAGCTGCCACTCCATAGAGAAACCCATTTGTTTCAGAAGAAAGCTGATGCAACTAAATCATACCTATGCTGTCCTGAAAGACCCTGGAAGATGCACAGCTTTCTTTGAGGAAAAGAATATACAAATTAAAGGCCTGGCTCTTTCATTTTGCTTGAGTGGAAACTGGAACAAATCCATCTCTACTGAAATTCACATGAAACTTCTATAAATAGAATAATGATTCTGTGGAGCTCAAAATTTCAGTTGCTGAGTTAAATACTGTTTCCAAAGACTAAATTTAATACATGTAAAATGCAGATAAGTGGGAGATAAGTTTAATTAAAACAAAAACAAAAAAAACCAAACATTTGCTGGCAGAGAAAATCATCCCTTTGGAAGCTCCACCAAGAGAGCAAGGCAGGGAAAAGACAAGAATAGAACCCAAGCTCCAAAGGATAAAATGGGCAAATGCCCTACTATAGACCCCTCTGCTTTTTCGCAAAGGGACATGTCCTCAGTGTTACCTTTTTGCTCTGAGATAATAGAGAAAGCTAATTGAGAACCTCCTAGGTCTTTCACTGGGAACAGCATCATAACATGTTTTTATGACAGTTTATGTTGGACAATTTTTCTCCTGTTACTGGAAAAAGAATAGTACGAACACACAGTCATTTCTACCTAGTCCTTGTCTGATTTATGTTGCAGTCTTCACAATCTCAGGTTAAGTATTATACTGGTGCCTGCTAGCAGAGCAATACTTGACAGTCTGACTGCAAGCATTTCCATCATAAATTTCTGTTTTCAGAGGCTTATGACTTTGTTGTAAAATGTCACTTGGGGGCTCAATCTTGCAAGGTCATTTTAAGTTACAAGACAGTAAACAAACAAACAAAAAACTTAGTAGTTTCTAATTCTTTCTTTGCAATTTATCATTTAAAATGACCTATAAAATGCTTTTTCTGTTGTTCAGTTGAGTGTGGTACATGTATGTACGGTATTCTAAATATTGCCATCACTAGGGAAGACACAAATAATACTTTAATGCTACTTTATAGTGGAGCTCTGAAACCTAATCTTTATTTCACTAATTCAGTGGCATCAGTAAGTCTCTCCCCAGGGGTATATCACAATACCTCCCTGTCCCCTTCTCCATGTCCCTAGGAGTTTTTCAATTAAACTCACAGTACCTAGGGCTTGGGTCATGAAAAATGCTCAGCTAAATCACCTAATGACTCCTAACTTTCCCTGTTTCTTCACCTTTAAGGGATTCATGCTTATTTTTCATGTTATCAGTTCCTAGTGACATTTGTCCTGGGACCCTGCCCCGTCTGTGCCTCTCTGGAATTTACATCTCCACGGAAGCACAGACCCATGCCTGGCAGTATTCTCATGGATGTACTAAGTCTGCAAAAATTTCATCTAGGTTGCAACACAAGGATTTTGAAGACATATGCTCATCCCATAGAGGTCTCCAGCATTCTGCAGGGAGCCTTTTTGATGAAAATTTATCACTGCAGGCATCGGAATATCATACAGATATCACACACAGTCTTTGGGACATGTTTGGGATTTCCAGTTTCATCTGAGATATCCAATTATAAAGCAATTTCCTGGGGAAGATGTAGGATTTGACAGATCATTCTTCTGACTGAAAGTAGGAATGATCCTCATCATATCTAAGCCTGCACTACTGTCCCAGATGATGGATTTGTTCAAGTTAAATTTATAGCACCTTTTAGAACACCTTTTCAATCATCTTCAATTAAACCCTTGAATAAGGAAGAACAAAGCATTTCCTTTCTTCACGAATGTATCCTTAAACTACCTGGATGTTCTCTATCCCCTGGTGCTGCTGATGCTTCTATGCCTCCAAAGTAGCACCACCAGTGATCCTAGAAATCTTCCTCCAAACGGTCCCACTTTCATTTAGCAAAACTTTCCCACCATTTTGGCTCCACTTTGTGTTACTTCTGTATTTCTTCCGACATTAAAACATAGCATTCACCCTCTACAGGTCTGTGGAAAACTAATTCTTTCAGCACATTGAGTAACCTCTATGTAACATGACATCTTTAGGATGGAGCTGAATGAAGCGCCCCTATGCTCTGGGCACCTTCTGCTATCGAGTACCTCCAGCCTAACTCCAAGACCTCTCTTACTCCCTACTTCTGATCTGCTTTTTACTCTCACCAACAACATTGTTAGTGTCTAGTTCACAAAGCTCAAATCATAAGAGATGACACAGCAGCTTTAGAATGATATCTCAGGAATAAAAGCCTTCAAATCCAGTTGCTTTGGTTTTTGCTTTTTTTTTTTTTTTTCCTCGTTTGCTTCTTTTGAGGATTAAGGACTTTACGTTCACTTTAAGCCCTGGGGAATCTACTTACACTTTCAAAATGAAAGATCAAGTGATGAAGCCACTGAACGGCTCTTGGCAACAGGGATTTGAGAGAAACACCTACCATTTTAAGTCTTGTGATGAAATCCTGTGTGAGGGCAACACCGCATCATTCCCTCTTTCTACAAGAAATCTCACAACAGACTGAGCACAAAGCTTCTCATCGGCACCTTCTTTGCTCATATTCTCTGCTTATAGAAAGCATTTCTCCCTGATGCATCACATTTCTGTTCCTGCCATGTGATCAGCTGTGTTCAGCCTCAGCTCTGCTCACCAGTGTCAGCAGAAGCCCTGCTGACAGCAGCAAGCGAGAACCTGCCAAATGGCAGCTCCCATAATGAGCCTGGAGCCAGGTAGCACCAGCCCTAAAGTGCAAAGCCAAGGAGAGTAGCAAGGTACAGGTGGGTGTCCAGAGGTTACATCAATTCCCTTTCAACAAGGTGGACTTCTGTGGAGCCACAGCTGGAATCCACTGTCACCCTTCACAGGTTCCTTGCTAATAACTCTCCTCCCAAAATCTCCCCCACGGTATACCTGGGCACAGTTGTGTTCAATCCACAGTGAAACATTCTAGAAAGTTTCAAGAAAATTCTTTCTGCTGCTTTTGAGGAACAGAAAAGAAGAAATACTTTAGCAGCTTAAAAAAAAGTGAGCTAGTTTTCTTCGTGTGTATTTTGAAAGAGGCTGAACTTTAATGTGGCCAGACATTACTCAGAATGCAGATCTAAGAGTTTGATCCAAGAACATTTGAAGCCACTTGGATTATAAATAATTAAGTAGCCACCTGCAGTACTATAAAATTGCTAATCATACCCACTTAGGAGAAATATCTGAAAATAGTTGTCTACAGGAAGTCTTTACTTCTTAAAAAAGTCTTTACTTTTTGAAAATACTGACTTTGACATTCACTATTCACCTAATTGGGCAGAATCAAAAAGGGATTTTTAACCCTCACAGAACTTAATTAATAATTTCAAACCTCTTAAATTAAAAATTGCTGGGTTCTAGTATACACAAAAGTTGACTTCTCCTGAGCTCCTGTAGCTCATGTAAGAGCTGTGGGAAGCAGCAGAAGGCACTTCCACAAGCAGGCTGCTCCAATGCGGCAAGAGGGCCCTAGCCAGAAGATGTAACAGCCAAGATCACAATGGGTTGCTAATCAGAACTTCTAAAACCTTACCTGGCCTAAAATACAGCTGCCATTCCCTAGATATACCTTATTCATACCTATAGTTTGTGTACTCACAATGTAGATACACTAGAATGAAACCCTCATGACTACAAGCTAAGCTAAACAAATTCATCTCTCTTGAGTGACATGCAGTCTATACATGTACACCAGTGCCAAAAGAAGATCAGGTGGTCGTGTAATTACAGCTTGTACTGGTAATTCTGCCAAGACAAGAGTCAGCATTCAACTGTAGTTTCTGGATTAACTCTGTCCTCACTCAGGGTCAGGAAGATCTCTGCTATACTTCAAGAGAGTGAATTTTTTACTACTCTGTCATTTGCATGAATTACAAAACCTTCATGTTAGCACATGAAAGGCTTTGTGAAATATGTTACATTATCAAATACATTTTCACAAACAAATTCAATTTTTAAAATGCAAGTTTGTCCATGAGTTACATTAATTTATATTTAGTGAGCTAGAAAGATTCATGTTATTATCTGCAAGAATGCATAAAGAACAGAGTGCCCTCTCTCAGTACAAATGATTTGCCTTTATCCATGTGAATTCAAACAGTGTTATTTTAACATTCTTTGCACATGATAATCTTTCACATCAAGGACAAAGGTAACACTACAATGTCACTTATCTAGAACGCTACCTTTTATCGTACAGTACCCCGTTTCACTGAGTGGTGTTAGGACACTAACATAAGTGCCATGATATGCAAAGATATGGCATATTTCAAATAAATTCAAAAGACGACTAAGTCACTTTGCCTCCTCTACAAAGGACAATGTTATGAATATTCTGTACAAAAAATGATTTGGGATTTTTATTTTAATTATTATTTTTGACTTTTATCTCAAAGCAGAGGACTGATTTACAGCACGGTTTTATTTATCTCCTTATTTGCTTTTTCAGTATCTGTCTATATACAGCTCTCCATTTATTAGCTTTTCAAAAGAAAACTGTTTGATTTAAGAATGTTTCAAGCTGTGGAGAATCTATGTAAATGCTCATTGAGAGTAAACATTGAAACTTGCCTTTCTATCCTGACAATGACCCACATGGAAGTAACACGCTGTCCATTCTGTCCAAACTACTCTGACAGGGCATGTAAGATGCACCTATTTCTTCTTAATATCTTCTCATAGGCTTGAGATTTTTTTAGTTGTTAAGGAACCTGTGGATTTTTTTTTTTTTTCAGTTATAGTCCCTTCCTCTTGCTCTTCCAACTGCTAAATTTACTTTTTCTTCTTGCAAAGTTGTTGCTAAATATTTAAACAATTTCCTCATCATGTGTGTTCTTTTGGCTGTAGGACACTTATTATTACCCAACATTAACACTGCATGGATAGCACTTTATTCCTACCAACTTTTATTTCTATAGACACACAAACATACACACAACGAACTAATTTTTGGAGAAATGAAATGAAAATCCTTCTGCACTGGTATTCCTCAGCTCAGTGGAAAGAACAGATGCACAATCTGATAAAGGTGCTGCTTTTCATTTTCCATTGCTATGAGGCTTTAGAGTTATGGAGTAGACAGCATTTGCAAAGGAATAAAGCCAAAAAATATACATAAATTGAGTAAGGATTTCACCTGGCAAAGCCAACTCCTCTGCTGACTCCATTTGCGTCTCTTAATATTCTGGTGGAAATGACATGTCCAAAAGGTTTCAGCATGTTCTCCAGTTCCTGCTCATCCATGGAAACAGGTAAATTTGAGATGTATAGATTTGTGGGATCTTGCTCTTGTTGCTGTGACAAAATGAGAGAAACAGCCTCAGTTAGACTCAGCAGAATTGAACAGCAATGAGGGCTACTCATAAGAAGACCAAGCCAAAAAAATTACAGCTGCACTAGAAGTGAAGCTGGGCAATCTGTTTACAATGACAACAATTTCTGCCAAATTTCTGCAAGCTCTCATGCATGTGCTTAACTTTGTGCGTGACTGCTCTTACTGAACTCAGTGACACTAAGCATTTGTAGAAAATTATTCTCATGCACAAATGTTCTTGGGTTTGTGTCCTAACTTAACAAACAGATTGTGAAGAAAACATCATTTTCATGAATGTGCTCACTGTTAACGTAAATAAATAAAACCCAACGCATGTTTTCAGCAGATGTGCTTTCCAGCCTGCAGACTTCCCATCCAACCTGTCCACCATCAGCAAGGTTGGTTGAAAACACAGGATGGTTTCCACATTATCTTTTCCTTCTTTTCATCCCCATTAGAAAATGTAGGTAATACTCAGCAGGCCTCATTTGGATCAGAGGCGTGACAACTTAATTTTAGTTAATGCTTAGTGAAGAAAAACATAAGAATCTTTAAGCTATGCAGCAAGTCAGGCAATACATTACTGAAGAAGTCTTCTGAGATAGATTTATTTATTTTATTACACGTTTCAATGGGCAGAAAGAATTTTTTCTTTTTCAACAGTGAGATGCATATGACAGTAGCATTATATATATGTATATATATTATTATTTTTCCCTAGGAGGTGTCCAGAAATGGGTTAAAGAATCTTGCAGCAACACTAGCTTACACTGAGGAAATTACACACAGTCCTGAAGCCATCTGCCTCAGGTCAACTACACTGGCTTCAAATTACACTCCATTAAAAGTAGTGCCAACGTATCTTGTCAAACACAACAAATTGCAGGTTGTGTTTCTGGAAGATGTATGAAGACAGGACAGAACCAAGATGTCTGCCCTCTCCCTGCCATACACATTCAAGGCTTTGCAAAGAGAAGCAGGAATCTGAGTTTCAAGCTGTGATTCACACAGTCATCATTTCATGGATGACTAAACACAGTCCAGGTGAATGAAATATCAGAATCCAAAGCCAAAGAAAGTATTCAACTACACCTATGCAAGGTGCAAGGGATATTTTAGGACTTTTGGATGAGAAGAAAAGCTGCAAATGGGTATGCCAAAGGGCCCCAAAACAGGATGCCTGTAGTATTTTTTAATTGCATAATTTGGATCCTGATCTAAGAGTTGTAAATACTTGTCTTTGGACATATTGCTTAATGCTCAGTGCATTCTATCTTTGCATCTCCAGATCCATTACCCATAAAACTACCTATTACCATGCAGGTTGAATCCACTACTGTTTTACAAAGCAAAAATAAAATAAATTTCCCTTTTCCAGTCCTCTTCTCTTTCTTTTTCACCACCCTTCACATGTGTACATGTCAGAAAGCAAGTTCCTTTCCAATCACAGGAAGATATTAGATAGAGATCAGAACCGGTACAGTACTGACAATGCAAGGGTAATCATGCAAACAGTCCTGGGGGAAGGGAAACAAGAAAAGAGCTTCAGCTTATACTTTTAGCTTTGGAAGGGGAAAACAAAACAGAACAAATCAACAACCACCACCAACCCAAAACCTAAATGTTTTCTTTTTCCTTTTTTATTTTTTTTCCTTCTTTTTCTCACTTCTTCATCTTTCTCCTTTTCTGTGTGCCAACTATTTTAAGATTTATTGCTTGTTACTTTGTTTTCCCTGCACAGGCCACAAGTGGGAAAATATAAGGAAAGATATAGAAGATAAGGAAGAGCCTTCATTGTTACTAAACACTTTGAAAATGTGAGCAATGGAGGCAATTAAAGCAGAGGCACTGTGGAAGCAAATCAAAGCAGCGTGGTTTGCAATTCTAATAGGTATAGTTTTATCAGAAATGATCACACTATTATGCAAACCTGTACCAGCTGATTGGTTAAGGGCTTTGATTCATCAACCAATCAGTGCTCAGGAACTGACATCCCTTGTCAATATTAAGGTAAACCCAGCAGTATTATGCAGATGAGATCACCGTAGCCAAAAGACAGACTAAAATGGAAAAGGCAGCGTTACGCCTCAGTAGCTGAACAACATCCTTTACTTTCACTGAAGCAATTCATTCCACTGGAATATTAAAATGAGAACTTTTCTTTTGACTACTCAGTTTTCAAGCTGTGGCAAACAAATAAAATAAGTAAGAGCTGCCGCCAACGTGTCTCACTTCTGAAATAAGAACATATAAGCCCTTTAACTGAGTGAGAGATTAAACGCTGTTGTTTTAAATATCCATGGAAAGTTTAGCTACACTTTGAGGATGAATGAAAGACTAGCAGGACACAGTCACTCTCTCACAAGGATTTACCAGTCCTATCTTTTATCAATGTAATAAACAAGAGCCACAAGCAGAGAGACAGATGAGGCCACTCAAGCTACCTCCACAATACAGCAATTTTTTCAAAGAAAGGGGAAAAAAATCCATGTTATTTTTCCTCACTATACAAACACAACATTTAGAGAAATACTCCTTTCCTTCGCAGAGAAATATAACCCCAAAGAAGCCATACCTTACACCACAAAGTGAAACAAGACAGAAAGCCCTCCCTAGGCGATGAAGCCTGGTAAAGTACGTTACCCTTTCAGCTAAGCACACATTACAAGAATGGTACAGGACCCCCTGTCCGCAGTGTGGCTGCAGAGTTTCTCAGGTTGAATGGCAGGCATCCTACTGTTCCAAACGTGCTTATTGGCTGACAAGATGAGCCTAACCAGAAACACGAATGTAAGCACCCCGCAAACTACTCTCCTTTCATCATCTGAACTAGGTTTCAGTCAGGTTTCTGTCTACAGTAAGGGCCCACACCCCAAGGCTGCATGATGGGTGGGCACTATGGTGTCTGAACCCAAACAGCATGGCCAAAGCTCTCCCTATTACATTTAGTTTGTACTATGACTTTTCACCAGATGTTAAAAAATGCTGCCTCCTACTTTGGGATGCTAAATTCCCATTTATTATTGTGTCCAATCCCAAACTGACCAGCCATCAGTATCAGCTCCATTTTCAAGTGAGAGAGCTGAGGCTCACCATCACTTCAGAATTACATCTTATGCCTCCTGTATTTCAGACGGGAGAGTGAGGCTGGGCAGCAGAGAGCCACATGTCCCATAGACACCTCCAACTGGCTTGGACACTCCACATCCGCCACAGAGGAACAACAAACAAAGTGCAGCAGAGTCCCTGCTGCTATTGGGCTTTTGCGGTCCCTGACCCTCCATACCAGGACAGCAAGCTTATCTCCAGATGGCACAGGGGCTCAGAGGAAGCAGAAACACAACCTGTAGATCCCTTCCAATCTAAGCCATTCTACAAGTCTATGATTCTTGTTTTCCTGGACCTCATGCACAAAACACTGCTATTTAATGTGTGCAAAGCCAGGCCAAACTGCTGCTTTGAAGGGAAGGGGAAGGCAGCTCTGGAGTCTACTGCATGCGCCAGCTGCAAGGATGTCATTTTTAAGGCACGTAAACTTGCAAGTGTCATCTCAAGGCACAGTTAGAAGTCTGCTTCCAGCCATTCTCACTGAAGTTCATCTTTCTTAAAATATTTCACTTAAGAGCCCAAGGAGGGCCACACTTCCTAAGGACAGCTCACACTTGCACTGAAACCCCACAGAAACAGGGTGAACCCATCCCAGCAGCCCTAGCCCTCTGAAATCTGGACTGAGCCTCACACCACAGACTGAGATCTTTCTGGGTCCTGGCACATGCCAGTCTGCATGCAGAGTGCCTTGAAATAGGTCATCAAGGAAAAAAAAAATAAAAATCAAATGAAGCCAATTAAAACTTCTCTCTGGCCAATGCAGAGGTCTTTGCAGCTTCCTTTGCTTCCATCCCAGCCTGTTTCAGTGTCTTCACAGCCCAAATAGTGCAGCTGCTCTGGAATGTTAGCTTCAGGGACACTAACTGCAAGCACACAAAGCTAGGACATTCTGGCTGACGGTACGTACATTACAAACTCCAAAACTAGCCAAAAACACAGAACAGAAGGTTTAAAAGTTTGAGTACTGCAAACAAACAGAAGGTTAAACCCAAGTTTTTGACTAAGTCCCAGCATCAGAGCATTCCCAGCATTCGGTAGCAGGCATCTTGCTGCAAGGCTCTGAAGCTCAGCAGTCAGGAACAGTTGTACTGGGGAAGCGGCCAGAAACTTTGTCTCTGCCTTTCAGCAAGAACTCAGTCAGTCACTCAGCTCCCAAGGACTGTGCCAAAGAGACAGAAGAAGTTTATAATGCAGAGGATTTGAAACATACTACACCAATAGCATATGAAACATACAAAATGCAGCAGAGGTTGTGCTGGAGTTCCCAGCTGCCATTTCCTTTGCTGGATCCTCCCAGATACTCCTTCAAAAAAAAAAAAAAAAAAAAAAAAAAAAGGACAATGCTCAGATGGGACTTTCCCTCCCATCCTGAGATAATCTTTGGAAGCAGTGCCTGAAAAGCTGAAGGAAGAATTTCAGCTGGTGTGAGAAGAGGCTTAGCCTCTTTACGTAGGACATTCAGTAATGCATTCTTTAAAGACAAATGTAGGGAGGGGCTGGCAGCTTCTGGCTATGTTATTTTTTCCCTAAGGAATCAAAACCTCCACTAATCTCAGTTGATCTAGAAACCCAGAGTGTTTGGTTTATTAAGGAACCCCACGTACCAATTCTTTTAATTCAAACCAAGTTACATCTCCTTGGTGCAGCCTGCTCTAAGAAGTTAAGCACTGATTATTAGTTCAAATGATTCCTTTGCTATCTTCCAAAATAACACTGGGAACATATATAGAATATAGTTTTTTATTTGGTTCTGTGATAGAGCCTGAAGCCTTCTTTGTAAAGACATTCAATATTTATATTCACAGATTATATGTTTTTCTTTTCTCTACTAAATTGAGACATCATCACATTAATATTGATGCAGATCAACGTTACAGATTATTTTAGAAGCACGGTCACATCTTTATGAGCATTTTAGACCCAGGTTCAGATCACTCCCAATTCACATTTTCCCCACACTAGTTTCATCTCTTCATAATGGATAGTGCTCAGGTCTTCATGCTATGCATGCCACTTCTGTCCTTTAAAGATCTGCACTGAACTTCTGTCTCCCCTGAATAGTTACACCCTTTATGTCATTTATCTGGAACCACTTATACAAAAATCAGACCACTTACATGCAAACATTCATATGCCATTTTGAAAATTCTCCAGTGTTTGCTAAGCATTTTGAAAATTGTAGTTACATTTGTAGCATCAGTCTCATGTTCTATTTATGACATTAGTTCTTAGCTGGGTTCCGTGTAAGCACATGAGCTTAAATGAAATACAGAGGAAACATGTAATATCTTCTCTCAGGAGATTCACATTCAATATCTCTTCTTATTGTTTTATTACTTATATATATAAATATTAGTATTATAACTCATGAGAACTTACCAGAACACCTGAAATAGACATTCCCTTGAAAGCTAATTTGATATGCATTTGCCTGGATTTATACATAAAAAAGCAATAAATTAAAAGATGATTTCCACTCCCTAGTTTTCTAGCTTTCTGCTATTTATTCATTAGTTAATGTAGCATGCTTGCATATGTATGTAAAAGACGCCTGGCTTTCAAGCAGAGAATTTACTACTGAACTCATAATTCAGGTGTCTAACAACAGATCTAACACAATGTCTGCAAGCAACATTTAGCAAAGTTCTCTCTTCCTTGGCCTATTCAAGCATGACAGAATTCTCCGAACTTAGTTATCTCAGATAGGATGAATGTGGGCTGTTGGAGTAAGAGTTAAGGGAAGGTCGCTCCAATTGCAGCCCTTTGAAATGCTGTCAGGAAGCCCAGTGGGGTTGGGAGGGATGGCTGGGCACTTGGATCCTTCCACTGTACGTCCACATGGCTTTTGTGAATCAATGGAGATGCACTGATTTAAGGGACAGTAACCCCATTTCCAAAGATTCATCATATAGTAATTTCATTTATTAAAAAGAAAAAAAAAGCATTCAAGCTAACAAACCCACAATAAACACACACACACACAAACCATACAGAAATGGCTCAGATCATGTAGCCTTTTAGAACTGCTAATAACATATCTTAAACCATTATAGCAGTGACACAAGGTGTATAGGACTCCAGGGCAGCTGCCAAGGCTTCCTTCCACTTTTTATTGGTTTATTTGCTTTCCTTTGTGTGGGCACATTTTCAGCAGTGGAGACAGCTAAATCAATAGCCAGTTAGCTAGTGATCCCTGACTGGTTGCACAATTGTGGTGTGCAACACACTAAAAGGCTTACAAAACTGTGAAGAGAACCTAAAATTTACATGAATTTTATTAGCATTCTAAGCACTAATAATCCAGTGAATACAGAAGAAGGAAATAGGTAAAAGTGGTGCAGGCCTTATTCTCAAGAGTCCTTCCAAAGGTCTTTGCATTTGGCCCTGCCTCAGTCACCAGCTACCTCACCAGCTGAGATTGTGTTTAAATATGAGAAGTTTCAAGGGGAAAGTACTGCAAAGGAGAACACATGGTGTATTCAGAGGTTTATTTTCTCTTAGGGACCTTCAAAAGAATGGGAATGTTGTCTGATGGCCCTTTTAAGGTTCTAATGCCTCAAGATACTTAACATTCTGAGATGCTAAATGTCTCGTCAACCCCGCATGGTAGTCACTGTGCCTTTTAAGATTGAGTGCTGATGACAAGTTTAATGAATTTCTTCCGTACCCAGCCCTAACCAACTTTTACATTGCCACGGTTTAAAATTTATTAGCCACTTCATTGTTTCACAGTGCTGCAGGACAACAGCCCTCACCAGCCTCAGCATAATTATGCAACTATTGTACAGCAATAATTAAGCCCAATCCATCAAACACTATAAATATATCTAAAACTAGAACTGTAGCATACATTTTCTGCATAAGCTTGATTGTCAACAAGTCAAGTCAACAGCTTGTTGACAGTACAGGGATGCTTTCTGAAAAGACAGTGGTTCTGCACATGAACACATCTGTAAGTGCTATTCTGAAGAAAACCACGTTCCCAATGATTTTCAGAAGCATTTCATTCTTATTTGCATAAGTAAATTTGAGCACGTCCAAGCTTTACAATGACCAAAGAAAAGAATTTCTGCCACAAGGCCCACGACGGGCAAACATCTAATCAGAAAAGAGAGCTGTGACTCAGGCACCCCGGCTTAACTGTGCCATAGCTGAAACGCTCTGTGTAGTTACTTTTCAAACAAGGCACAGGCTAACATTTGCTCTACTAAATTTTGTCAGAAAATTGCAAACAAGCAAATTCCTAAAAAACCGTGACCTATGAAGAGAAAAAGAACACGTATTGTAGGAAATTATTTGCCACAAATACCTGTATCAGCTCCACAGCAAAGCATTACAAGTACTGTTTTAATTAAAAACATGAACTTTAAAAAAGAGTTCACCATTTATATATGCTCAGGATTTCTTCTCACTGTGCAAACTATCAGAGTGCTGTGCAGTGCTGTGTAAGCCGGCATCAGCTTTCTCTTAATTAAGTTTGTTCATGGGCAGCACAGCATTTGCTAAAACTAAATACTGCGGGAACCGAATTGTTATTGGTCTGTCCACCACAGAGCTGCTGCAGAACTTTCCATCACGCATTTTATCATCTGCCAACGCTGATTTGATTTGCCCTTCATCTTGGGTAGCACATACGGGCCTGAGTCGCTATGGTTTCCGTCTTCAGAGCATTGCATAAGATACATGGTACCTACTTTTATTTGCACAAAATGCAATCCTAACCAGAACTATCAGAGACTGATATAAAAAGCCATTTCTCATACTTGCGCCATTATGAGGTGAGATTTTTATAGCTCTTTACTTTTCAGTTTTCTTTGAAACAAATTTCCACAGTTTCCACCTCGTACAGTGCACTGGAGCCAGAAAGACAGCTAAACCTCTGCTAAAGTCATTGCGTCACTCAAGCTCCAAAGGCCGTCAGTTGCCTCCTCATTCTCCTTTGTCCTGTTTTAATGACAACACTGTTATTTAAATTGCTGTTAAGTAAGAATCAATTCATTACCCCAGATTACCTTAAATCTGTCTATAGCAATTTTGAACAATGCTATGTAGTTACTGCTCCATGAACCCCAAATGAGAAATTCACCGATGACCTCTGGAAGCAAAAGACCAATTTGCCAGATGAGCAACAGTCTAAGTTTAACACCTTACCTATTTATTTTGTTTTGTCACTGACCTGGTCCTAGTGAATTTAAGACATGATGTCTTATTGCAAGTTGGACAATATTGCATTGAGTATGTTTATTTGCCTTGTACTATGCTAGGTTAATGACACACTCATTGATTGATGTATATTTTCCAGGACTTTCTTGCTGATATTTAGACAGGTGTCAAGTCCTTTGCCCCTGCACGGAGTCAACAAATCTTGCAATTTAACTCCTACTATCCACATTCTCACATAATTGTATTTTACATAATGCTATCCCACAGAAAAGGTGTATTTGTACACATGTGTATATACTTACACTATATACACATAGTATATGTGTATATACTTACACATAAAGAAAGAAAGAAAAGGTCACAAGAGATTATTTGGTTTACAGAGGACACAGCATGCATTCAGAGAACAGTATAAACCTTTCATTATCAATAAAAAAGGAAAGAAAGCTAATTGTAGCTGAAAGGCCATATACACTTAATAAAATTAAACCTAGAGCTCAACTTCAAGTGCTCTTAAAAACATCTTAAAACTATGTACAAACCAAACCCCACTACTATGGATTACTGTGATTATTTGGTATTTTGAAGGACACAATGTGCACAGATCTGAGCTGCTTAGTAGCCCTACTTGAGTACTTGAGTTACTCCAAAAAAAAAAAAAAAAAAAAATCTGTAATTCAAGAGATACCAATTGAAACACAGATTTTCCATATAGAAATGTTCAGTGCAAAAAAAGTCCAATCATAGTTACATTTAAAAAGGAAAATCACAATTATTTTTGTCCGCCTTAAAATGATAATATTCCCAAACATCTGAAATAAACACATAGATTAAACATTATTGAACTCTTTCATGAAATCTAGAGTTCTCCTCTGCATAAGCTGAACTATGTAAAATTATGACAGCAGATTCCCAAAAGCAGGATTTATATAGAAAGCAATAAAGATTCTTGAGTGAAATCATTACAGAATTTCTAGAAGAACTCATTATTTTACTATATACATTTGTTATCGCAGCAACTCTAAAAACATGGTCTAGTAACTGCTGCAGCTGTCTAAGCAGGGCTATTTTCTTACCTCAAAATTTCAGGCAGAGTGTCTCTATCCAGTAACGCTGAACCAAGAAGATTACAAATGGTGGTGGAAGTACGTGTTTTTCTCCCTAATCTCCCTCAAGACACAATACCAATTCCTTGGTGCAGACAGAATCCAGCATGCAGAGGACAACTTTGGGTTCCTCAAACTGAAGATGTAAAGGTTTAAGATAAGTCTATCAATAAATCCTTCCTGTTGTTCAATTTCTGGAGTCTGTGGGAGAGGTTACCTGCTGCATATCAAGCTCAGAAAAGGAGGGACTAAGTATTCCTATATCACAGGAGTGTAGTGAAAGGAATGGATTTGCCGTCTGTTCTTCCAGTGGCCATAGGATGCCATAACTAAGCAGCAGAGGCACAAATTACAGGTGTTTTCATGCACATGCAACCAGTACTTGGCCAGCGTGGCTTTAGGACTCTCTACCCACTGTTTCTAGAAACTCTTCTCCCAGCAGACAGAAGTATTTGCTCTGTCATGGCTTGATCCTTCTCTAATTGAATTCTAAGTTCACACTGATCTTTCTTGGCAGTTTCAGGATCTGTGTTTAAAAATATTTTCAAGAGTACATTCACTTAGATTTATAAGGAAAAAACAAGCAGATGTTCCTCTTCTGATGTTTTTCATGTACTTATTGTTTGCCTTCATTTTTTTTTTTTTTTAATTTCTTTTAAAGCTGCCAGCAAAACAAAGACTACACAGATTTGTAATGTTACACATGCTTTGGTACATTCCCCACAGGGTTAAATTATTGTCCACACTGCATCTATTTGTAGATCAATGGGAACTTAGCTGCTTTTGTTCAGAAGCTTCTCCAAGCTGGGGCTAACTCAGGAAACTGAGATTTCTTCACGTAAAATTTGAAGGCTTAGCATTTAACAGTCTACACTTGCACTGGAAAAAGACTGCAGCTACTATTAATGGTAGTAAATTATCAGCACTGGGAAAGCATTAGAAGCTTTAAGAGGACTTTTTGGGACAGTATAATGCTTTTTAATATTTGACCTATTGACCCAAAGGCGAATTCAAGCAGCACACAGATCCCATGTGATTGCTTGTGAAGAAAACTGAACACTTTCTTTTGTCATGTTTTACGTTACTTCCTATAAACCATAAATGAAGTCAGAATTTTCTTGTCTGGGAATTCCTGTTGGGATAAAGGTTGAGGTCTACTTACCCTGAGTCCATACAGACTGCTAGAGAACAGTTATTCATCTTGATGCACATGCCAGAAATGGAAACCTACTAGTCCTTGAGGATGCATCAATTTTCAGGGAGTCTAAATTCTTCCAACTATTACAGAAACTAAGGGAAAAAAATCTACATAGACATCACTTAAGAAAAACAAAACCTACCATAAAGCACAGCCTTGACAGTTTTATTTTGAGAAATCTGTATTTAACACAGATAAAAAATACTGTTCCCGTTTAAGATCAGGCACAACTCACAAAGCACACACTACAGAAATACCTACATTCTTCACAATGTTTCAGAGATAGACGGCAACCAAGTCATGCTTCAAACATGACAGGGGATGGTTATGCCTCAGAAGCATGACAGACACTGAAATGTCAAATTTTCCCTGTGTGTGGAATTCCTGATGCTGAGTCAGCAAGTCCCAGTGGTGGGTAAGAAAAAAAGGCCTTAAAATATTCATTTTCCACCCTCCCAGATTGACAGTGAGGAAATACTAGCAACTGAAGCAACCAAAACTTTATTTTAAATGGAAGAAAATGTTGAAATAGAAGAAAATCCCATTGTTGAATTGCTGAACTACCTTGCACAGAAGCATCTGAGCTACCTGTAGCCTTCTCAGAGCCCATCAGAGCAACCTCTGACATTGCTCATGACCCATGCCATGAGACTGTACTGGTTAAGTGAGGTTGAGAGTAGGAGCCAACAGCAGGTAAGCAAGGAAAACAGGTTAACAAAGGGGCTAAAACCTTGCATTTCTACCATACTAAGCAGACACGGTACCATAGTACCATGGTCTTGCAGGTGCTTGCACCGTCCTGCCACTAGAGAAGTCCACTGCACACGTAATGCTTAAGAGTGGGGTCTAGTCAGCAGGTGGACTGTATGGAGGCCCAGGAGTTGTAGGATCACTTCAATATCTGCTCTGGCCTCAGTTAATCTGGGGCTGTGCCTAGCTCACAGGGAGCAGCACAGACTATACCTAATGAAGGAGGAAAGCAGATCAATGGCATCGGGTGAACCACCACTCATGACGGTCAGTGAACAAGCAGCAGGAGGGAAGACATATCATCAGTCTACAGATGGACAACAAATGGAATAGGCACCAGGCATTTGTCACTCCTCATCAACCTCTCAGTAGAGGGAGATGACCAAAGCATTGAGGGTTTTCCTTCTCCAGCACAAAAATACCAAAACACAAAAACAGCACCAGTGAGGAAGAAAATATCATTTAAGGATATATTATGCAGAAAATTGGGATCTGAAAGGCACAGTGCATCATCTAGAGGTTTGTAGACAGCTAGGGGAGTGTAGCAGATGCTCCTACTATTCCATAATGTTGAGAAAAAAGATAACACAGAAAGACCGGTAAGAGAAACATGGCTCCTCTCTTGCCAGTCAATGGAAGTAGAGAGCAGAGGGAATTTTACTGTGCTTTGTTGTCTGCAAGGAATATAACTTCTGCACAAGATGTGCGGCAGCTAAACCTGAAAGTAGTCTATGAACTCACTCACTTCCCAAAACCAAGGAAAGCATGATGTTTTCAAGAGTTTTCATATACATCTGCCATTAGTTCCTTCCACCTTTCCTATCAGCTAGAAGAGTACAGTTATCTGAGTTCTGAAGGCTGACTCAAATTTTCCAAGCCAAGAAACTTTCCAACTTGTATATCAATATAGAAAACACAAAGTCAACAATTTTATGCAGAACAAAGTAAAAAAACCAACTCAGAAAATTGAAAAAGTAGACCGGCGTGAACAATGTGCCCACCTACAAAGGATCAACAGAATTTTTTGAGCCATGAGGCTCAACCTATTCTCACCATAGAGAGAAAAAAAAGGAAATTCCTTGAGCTCAGAAAACTAATGAGAACAGGCACTTATGTTGCTCTTGTGGCAGAAGCAAAGAACATCAAGAAAGCTGATAAGCAAAGATGTCTGGAATCTGAAATAAAGTAGTGCATGCAATGGCCTGTGGCCAGCTGGTGAGACACAGCAGAACAGAGTTGCCAGGACAGGAGGCCACATGCCAGAGTAGCAGGGACAAGCTCAGAGGTATTGCTGCACCAAGTGAGCCTTGCTTCAGAACTCATGTAATTTGGCTCCTTCGTGATCAAGCGATCAGGAGACAAACAGTATTGGAAAGATAGAAGATTTAAGACAGCATTATAGCAGAGACTGAAAGATACTACAAGTGGAAATCCAAAACAGAGCACAATGCATAAACTGGAGTACTTGTGATTGGTCCCTGTGAGAACAAGGAAAGGGAAAAGTGAATGTCCCAAGTCCTGCAACTCTATTTTTCCATCCATTTCAAGAAACTTGAACTCAGTCACCCTGCCTAGCACACAGCTGGCTGTGACTGCAGCATATCACCAACTTGCTGCATTGTACAGAGCTGACCTATGAGAAAATGCCATAGTGTTCCACTAGTCAGCTCCCTGTGGCTCATGCTCCTTATGTCTACGTAGTACACTGGCTGTAGCTAATCATAGATAGAATCATATATCATTAAGGTTGGAAAAGACCTCTGAGGATCATCTAGTTCAGCCATCAGCCCATCACTACCATGCTCACTAAATCATTTCCCTCATCTACATATTTCTTGAAAGCCTCCAGTGATGGTGACTCCATCAACTCCCCAGGCAGCCTGTTCCAAAGCATCACCACTCTTTCAGAGAACAATTTTTTTCTAATATCCAACCTGAACCTCCTCTGACACAATTTGAGGCCATTACCCCTCATCCTATCACTTGTAATAAGAGGCCGATCCCTACTTTGCTACAGCCTCCTTTCAAGCAGTTATAGAGAACAATAACGTCTCCCGAGCCTCCTCTTCTCCAGACTAAATCTCCAATCCCAGTTTCTTCAGCCGCTCCCCATAAGACTTCTTCAAAGCTTTGTTGCCCTTCTCTGGGCATGTTCCAGGGCCTCAATGTCTTTTACTGTAGTGATGTGCCCAAAACTGAACACAGCACTACAAATGTGGCCTCACCAGTGCTGAGTATAGAGGGATGATCACCTCCCTGCACCTGCTGGCTGCGCTATTTCTGATACAAGCCACAATGCCACTGGCCTTTTTGACCACACTGTGTATGTAGGTGCCTGTGTGCGTGTTAATATATGGGAGTGATGTGTTAAAGTATGTAAGTGCAGGTCTATTTTACATATGCAGCAACAAAGTATATTACACATGTAGAAGTTCATTCCAGTTCAGGCATGCTTTCAACTCTGAAAATCTGGGTAAACAGATGTCTGTGTGTAAAGACATACAAGTTTATACCCAGACTTCCAAAAAGGGAGGAACATTTTCAATTACATTCACATATATGTGAGTGACTGTGTATACAAAGAAAGTATCCACATGCATAGACACTTAATGTGCTTTGCTGGTGGTATGTTTGAATGTGATTAAATATATCTGTACATAAACATATTTTTATATACTTGTGTATATGAATAAGACATTCATATAAAAAATGATGGCTACATCAATCCAATAAATGAAGGTTCTTATTACCCCCCTTTCTCACTTATAAATCATAAGCAGCTCTAACAACTTATTGCAGTAATAAAACTGTGAGACAAGATACGTAGGCATTTCTTGAGTCCCTGACTGGAAAGGCATTGCAAAGAAGTCTATGAATCTTTCCGGATGCAGCTGAGAGCTGGCAACTAAAGGCAAAAGGGAACCTGCTGCAGTGCATAGAGTGGTGCAGTCCTAGGATCCATCTCCTCCCAGGATGCTGAAAGCTGGGCCTGGCTCTTACACAAGTCCTTAAATACCCTGAGTTGTTTCACTTTAGCTTTAGAATATTTTCATAATAAAAGAGGCAGAGTTAAAGAAACTTGAGCTACTGTACTGTTCTGAATTACCTCTCCCAGGAGCTGTATTCACAATTTTTTTTTTTTTTTCCCAACCAATTGTGGTGAAAATCAAAGCTAAAGGCTTTCAGTTGACCATTTTAAACTATCACGTATCTAATACTTCGTTCAAGTTTGTTGCTATGTCAGTGAGAGAGAGCCACTTTATCGTGTAAAATGGGAGTGCTTTTATCAGATACAGACTTCTTCCAGTACTTGCCCTTGCTGATACTGACATCAGCAGTTGATGACAAATGGAATTCACTCAGTACTTGGAAGCAACTTCATCCGTTTTTGAGGAGGTGAAACGCAGTTGTTCCTGAAGGGTCCAGAAAGTACAATTTACAACATCTTTAAATGGGTGTCTATGACACTGCAGTTTGCCTGTGAAGTTCTCATCGTGACTGCAACAATTCCTGGTGGTAAAACACATACATCTGTGGATACGTATATATGCCACGTAAACACTTTAAACCTAGGGGATTGAACCTGATAGTTTGCAATCCTGAGAAATCTGTGCTCAGTTCCAGTTTGCTTGACTGACCAAGCTAATGTTGCATATATTCTGTGGGTCACTTGCAAAAAATAAAAACAAAGCAAAAACAACTTTGTGTCCTAAGTATACGAGTTGGTATATTATATCTACCCCAAATCCCTTGTAAACTCCTAGACTCCCCGAAGAGAAAAATAAATATCCACTAGATCTCATCGAATAACGTCTCAGCTCGGTGTTGACTCAGTTGTGGATCTGCAGATCAGTGACTGTCGCTGACAGGCACACAGCCAGAAGCCTCGGAGTTGGATTTGGCATTCAGGGGCTTCTCAGCCTTAGCCCCCAGGGAGGGAGGGGATGAGGCTGGCTCACTGAGAAAAATATCAACTGCCCTTGTAGATTGCTTGCTTTTTAAAGAAAATAGTTTCAAGTTATGTGACCTTATTTTTACAGATCAATCAACTTACCCCTGCTAGACTGCCTTTAACAGGCCCTAGAGATACTACACCGTGTCTCAAAAGACCGAGCCATTCCCAGAGAAAAAGTTAAGAAACAGAGACATTTGCATTTGCTCTGCTATTTAAGACCTAGCATAATAATATTAGAGAGTTCAAAATAGTAAAGTGTGGCGAAAATATTTTAAGGGATTCAAGATAATCAGAAGGTCCTGTAGTGAAACAAGAAGAAAAAAGAACAAAACATACAACCAGATTCTGTCACTTAAGATACATGCATAAATTTATGTTGCACTATCCCAGTATTGCTGAGCCTGCTGTAAATAAAAAAAAAAATATTCCCTTCTTTTTCAGTTCTGCCAATCCTGCCACACATTCTGTATATTCTAAAATTACTATTAAGAAAAACTACTCAGAGACTAAGCATACTTGAAACAAAGGCCCCGACTACTTTGGGACGACTAAAGAGCAGCCTGGGTATATTAATCACAGTCTTCTGGGCCAATTCCAAATCGGGCAATTACAATCTGCCTACCTAAAATTCTCCCCAGAGTTTCAAATTATTTGTGATTTCCTTCCTATACAAAGTGTTGTTTAGCACAGCCAGTAAAGACTGGTTTCATTCAAGCGATAGGTGAATGACCCACATTGACTATAGAAAATGTGTAAAAGCACTTTGGGATCCTTCAGGAAGAAGAACACTTACTATGTGGCCATTTTATGGTTCTTTTATTATTATAAGAGGAAGTACTTCTATCTAGATGTTTCTTCAAACGCTTCTTAGTAACAAAGGAATTCAGAGTTTGGTCTGTTTTTCTAAAAATTAAATGAGGTTATTTTTTCTGTAAATTTAAGATGATAGATTTGAAATGCAAGCACTGTATCACTAAGACGTTTTAGGAAAACATACACAACTTCTTCTACTTTGAAAACTATTCAGATCATTTGGTGAGCCAAAAAAAGATTAATGATTTATTATGGGGCTCATTAATCAAAAATTGTGTGTGCATGTTTTAAAGGACCAATTCCACTGTTCAAGTCAATTAGGTCCTCTAAAGCTATTACATTGGGAAGGAGCTGCAATATTACCAAGACTTCCTGCAATATTATTGAGACTTCCCCGAGTGTATTTAGACTATAAAATAAATGCTATTATTCAGGAGATACTGAATTGCTAAGCTTCTTAAATTTGTGCAATTGGGAACTTGAAGTACATTAAAATGCTGAAACTCATTAAGAGCCCTTTTCACAGCTGCAAAATCGTTGGCATTCACAGCACTTCTCAGAACAATAAACCCTCCCCACACCTTTGAGCAGGGCAACTTCCGCTCCTCCAGCGCCACTTTAATGAATCACTGAGGCAGAACTGGTATCTAATCTCTTTGTCAACCTCCTCTGTCAAAAGAGAGAAACAAAAAACCACAACAACGCCAATATTCTGAACAGAAAAGCAAAATGTACGAGCATACTGTACAAACTCTCCCCCACCACAAAAACCTTAGCTATCGTTGATGCTTTGTTGAAATATGATTTAATTTTCCCCATCAATGACAAACAAAATACCTTCAGAGGCAGAAAAAAAAAAAAAAAAAATCCACGTTTTTCTTCCAAACCACCCACCAAACCATGCCCACATAGACGTGAGTTCCGGTTTTCTGGAACCAAAGCACAGGACTCAGCAGTTCTGCAGATGCAAAACTGCGTTTATGCTGGCTGTATTTGGTCACTCCAAGAGCAGAAAACGTCCTGCCCTGGTCACCACAGGGCTGGATTTTACATCAGCCAAGTGTCATCCCAACAAACAGCCTGAGATCCTAGCAAAGCTGTGGACACCTCATACACGTTTCCTACGCACTATCTGGCAAACAGAGGAGCTGATCTTGGTGGACAGAAGTCAGCAGATTTCCAGGCATCAGCAAAGCCACAACTGCATCAGGAACACTGATGCTCAACCTCACTCAAGTAAAAGTCAGCCACGTTGTAACTGCAAATGACACGGGTGAACCAGCCCTTCTCTCTGATCTGGTGGCAGTGCTTGCTGTCTCCTCAGACAGGAAGGTCACAACTGCGCTCGCAACACCTAATGGTCTCACCAACCCAAAGGCAAAAAAGCCCAAGTCTTATCAATGACAGAGTGCCTCAGCCTGGTTTTTCCAGCTGGAGGATTTACTTCCAAGTAAATTTCCATTGGCCCACCTACCGTGCTTCCGCTGGAATTTGAAAAACTGACAGAGAAATCCACTAACTGACCAAAAATTAAGTATGAGTAAGAACTCTGGGAATAGTGACTCCTCTGGAGATTTCACAAGATTTATTGTAAGCTTGGTACTGGACAAACCTAAAAGAAACAGTCTCGGGACTAACATTTATCTTTTAGAAGTCTATGTGTGAACTATATCTGGTTACTGCAAACTATACCCCAAAGCAACAAGTGCATTGTTACCCCGAGAGGGGAAAAATTGTTCCCTTTACTGCTCTGAACATTTCTGAAAGAAATGCAGTGTATTTCAGCATCAAACTGCTAAAGATGACTATGGATTTCAGAACTGGGTTTCAAAGATTTAACACAAGATATTGTCATTCAGGATTACAGAATTAATTACGGGATAAGAGGGTGTGATTCTGTGTGGGTGCTCCCATCGGCATCAAACCAACTCTGAGAAAGCAACAGTACGAAGGAAGCTTCAAGTATGACAAAAACAAGGCATGTGGTTAAAAGCAAGAGACGCTTTGATAGTGCATGAACTGACATGGTTTTGCTCCTGCTAACCAGCAGCTTAGCTCCAGGGTTCTGCTGAAGCCCTCTGGTTCTTGACAAAACACCATACCATTGCTACTGAAACCCAGATATTTTGACACGCGTCTCCAATTCTGACTCCAGATTTTCAGTCTGTAATGCCCAACTTGTGCAAAGTGAAGAGCACAGGCCTACCTACTAGCTGACCAACACAAGCACGTGTACTTATGTACTCTTAAACCTACAATTTCCCAGTCACATCCCAGCCACAGACTTGGCAGCAGTCATCACCAATGCATGGCTGTTGGCAGAAGGAGCAGAGGGAGAGACAAAGCAGTAGCAAATTCCAATTATTTCCGGGGGAAAAAAAAGCCCATCAAGGAAAGGACAGTACCTCTTTCAGCTAGCAAGTTGACTGAGGCTTGGAAATCATAGAATCATAGAACAGCTTGGGTTGGAAGGGATCTTAAAGTCCATCTAGTTCTAACCCCCTTGCCATGGGCAGGATTGCCACCCACCACATCAGTCTCCCTAAGGCCGCATCCAACCTGGCCTTGAATGCCTTCAGGGATGGAGCATGACAGCTACTTGAATGGGGAAAAGGAGGAGTAGAAAGGGAGCCCTCCAAGATTTTCAGCACATGATGTTGTTGGAAGATTTTGCCATTTGTTTACAGAAACAGTCTCCAAGGGAAAGAAACAGCATTTCATCCTTTAAGTGCTTTGGGTTCCTTCTTGAAATCATCTTACTCCTTCTATCAGATCATTTCAGGGCTTTCCTTCCCCTGTAACTTAAAGCACTTGAACTTTTGCCATCTTGTATTCTACGAACACTTTAAAACAGAATGATAGCTTTCTAGCACAATCTTAAAATCAATCTGAATTTATTTAAGCTAGGATTTTGTTCTCCTGGAAAATAACACCTCCAAGAATTTGTGCAAGAAGTGCTACTAAGAAGCTCTCCTTCTGCTGTGTGATCAAGTACACCTTCACTGGAATGGTAATCTTATTTGTTTTAGGGGATGGTTCAGTATTTTTACAGAGAAAGGATCCTTCTGGAGTGATTTGGCTTCCAGACATTTTCTTTGGTTTTGTTTTGTTTTGTTTTTTTTTTAAACACAAGCTGTAATTCTCTGCTTTACACCTCAAACTACTACGTTACATTAAAAATTATAAATAACCTTGTACCACTGCAATTGAATAATAGCGGGCATTTGGAGCCGAAGGTACGTAGTTGCACTTAAAGCTAATTGTTAATGACTGAACAGCACGCAAACACAAAGGTTTGTGCACAAATGTCTGCACGTGCACATGATGGTTTTATGCGTAGCACGAACCTGAATTCGAATAGTGCAGTCTGATTCTTCAAGGAAGGGTGAAATGAGACTTCAAACATGGTGCCTTCAAGCATAAAATGGCTTCTATTTTTCAAACTGACTTTTAAGAACAGTTTGAGTTATTCATTTTATTCATTAACTATGCTTTGTCCGTTAATGTGGACTGTGTCTTCCGAAAAGAAAAAAATCTGTGTATTTTCCAGGCGTTGTCCAGACAGCAAAATGTGGAAAGAAAAGCACTTCCTAAAGTTTAAGGCTCACAAAAGAGATACAGATTGTTCTGTGTGCTGTTTTACGGTATCTGGCTAAAGTGAAGACTGGTGTATGTGAACAGGCAGCTTGGGCCAAGCAGGATATGGGAGCCCATTCACATTCTGTGCTTGCACTGGGACACAGCAACAAGGACAGCTGGGAGTAAGCTTCTCATCACATAGAGCTTTGCTCTAGCATATGTAAGAGACATTTAGGAGATTTTTTTTTTTTAACTTAAGACAATGTCAAAAGGGATCTCAATTCTCCTAACCCCAAACTACTTGGCTTTAGCACCCGCACCAGGTACAAAAGCTCATGTGAACAGGTGAAGAGGACTCAGGGGACAGCAAGCTCCAGATGACTATGTCAGATTTTGAAAGCTATTTATTTGCACTGCATTTAGAGATACAAAAGAATGGAAAAAGTCATTCTTACTGGCTGTGCTACACGTAACTTTGCTATCTAAATCAACCCAAGAATTTTTGGCAATTTCTGGCAAATTTTTTTGATTATGTTTGTTTTCACTCATAGTAATTGCAGATTCATCCTGGAAACCACTTGCAGCGGCTAAAAGTAGCACCATCTCTTCAGGCATTGTCCTCAATATTATTTTCTGCAGTCCCTTGTGGATTTGTGAACCTGGCCCTTCCTTGCCAGATGATACTGAAGAGATGAGTGCAAGGCCTAGGGTGGGGGTAAACAGTTCATGCCAATTCAAGACTAGCCAGTGAGCAGAACCTTTAAATCTACAGCAAAAGAACTCAGAGTTTGGGAAGAACTGAAAATGTGAATGCATAAATGGATTTCAGCATCAGTTGATTCAAGTACAGAAATCACTTAGGTCTTACTCAACTGGCGACACATTGCTGGTCCATCTTACATAAGCCATTTGAAAACCACTACAATCACCAAGACCAAAACTAAGCTACAGAGGAATACTTAACTACATCTGGAAATGAAAGACTTACTTTTCATACAAAGAAGCTAAGCCTTTGTCCAGCTTCATTGAAGCTGCTTGTCAATTATCCAAGGTTGAACTGATAACGCAGACCAAAAAGAGTAAATATTAACTGAGTTGAGCAGGTTTAACACCAAATTAGACTTAATGGGTAAAGTTCTATACAAGCTAAAGCACAGTGTTCGTAAATCACAAGGTAAAAAGGCTATAGGAACAATGAAACAGAACACATTACTAATCTCATAAGCTCCTAAAGAATAACTGAAAGCAAGAACCATTTTTAACCAAGATGTAGAAAACATGTACCTATATCATTTTGAAATACTTCTAAAAATGTAGCCCTCTGATTTTTCTTCTTTAAAAATATTACTTTTTTATGCTCCCGCCTGTTCCATTATAAAGGAACAGTCTTTTTATTTTTTAACGTTGTCAGATTGCCAGCTATATTTGGGCTACTGGACTCCCATTTGCACATGGTTTTAATAAAATTCTTTGGTTTGCCAACACAAAGGGAACCAAACTTAGCTGAAATCTGATCATGAAAGCATGTTCAAAGCTAGGAAAAATTTCTGTTCCTAGTAAACTGGAAAGAATTCACAAGTTTCAATGTAAGTGTAGCTCAGCCCTCATAAGAACACCGCAACAGGACCACTCTCTGAAGATATATAAATAGTTAATAGAAGAGTTAACAATAAGTGATACTTAAAATGTGGATCTTAATTCATGGACTTTATGACAATAATAAAACATAGTGATGGGGCTTTTTAATGGCTTACACAGTTCAGCCATCTCTTAATGGATAGGACCTCAGGTCTTATAGTCAAGCATAAAAAGGCAGCTCTTGCCATCCTGGGTGAGGCTGCTGTTGCACCTAACCTGGAGACTGCATTGCTGTACTATCAGTTTTGTCATTGCTGTGCAAAACCTACAGATTAGCAGATTTTGCTAATATAGCAGCAGAGTTCATTATCTATAAGGGAATCAGAAAGAGTGAGTCATTGCTGTATAGTGTGTAGTAACTACAAAATAGCTCAAACTAATCTGCATTTCAGACTTAGAAGTTTCTTCAAGACTGATCTTTGCTACTAAAATTGAAGGCTGAGTAGGAATTTCTAGGGCTGTATGTGCACTGGGATGCTGGGTTTTGCCAGTTCTGGCACTGCATGGCACAACAGCCATTTTGGATATTTGCCTCCCCCTGCTTTGGAGACCCTAGGACAACACCATGACCTCTGCTGCATGGAGGAGTGGCCAAATGCTTTCAGCAAAGAGAGTCATTTAAGTCAACGCAATCCTTCCAGAACATGTCAAATGCAGCCACTAAAACTGTAACCTACTACATCTGGTCTTGATTAAAACTAACAAACAAGCCAGCCCTTCAATTACGAGGCCTTTCAGAAGCAAGGAGCCAAAAGCACAATAATCTCTGTACACTGTACTTCAGGGACTGACAGCAGAGCCGCCCACGACCTCTCCCCCACAGCATCTCCAGCACAATTCAAAAAAGAATCACAGAACCAATAAGGCTGGAAAAGACCAAGACTGAGATCATCTTGTCTAACCATCCACTCATCACCACCATGCCCATTAAACCATGTCACTCAGCATCGCAACACGGCTTCAGCTTTAGTGCATGCACTACAACACAGTACTTGCTCCCACAGCACAAGGGCTGTCAGGCGCTCACCTTCTTGCTGCATACAGCACCAAGAGCATTTACATTGATGGAGAAAAGGACCACGCTCCTCAGACCAACCAGCCCATGGGAAAGCCCTCCACGCAACCATGGGTAACGCACTGTCGACCTCAGCCCCTGTGGGAGCTGAGAGCATTCAGAATGGTTTGGGATTAATGGCAAAAATGAAGAAATTAAATTTGCACTGCTTCCTAACATTTAGTAAAGGAAATTATGCATTTCCCACAAAGCCTAATGTCGGCTCCGCGGGGATTATATTAGTATTTATTGTTTTGTTTGCTCAAATAAAACACCTGTCGAGGTCAGCTATTCGAAGAATTTTTAATATACCAGCCTTACACTACGGAGAGTAAGAAATGTTTATAGAGGCACTCCTGGTAAGATTGTTGGCGTTTTCTCCCCCCAGGTAGGTGCATAATAATTTAATAACAGAAACAGCATGCCCACAAACCTCTGAACCTCAGATTTAAATAAAAACTAATATATCCGAAATCGGGGTATCAGCCTCCGCAGTTTGTGTCTCTCTGTGTTATGAAAGGAGGCGTAACCCTAGGATACGGCATCCTTCCTTTATAAAGTCCTGTCTCAGAGTGTCAGAAGTCAAGGAATTAAAAACAAAAGCGGCATAAATCGCTGTCAATCACTGAAGCCTTTGATGTGCTCCTTCCTTCACGATGCATTATGCTCTCTAAACGGAGGGATCAATCACCACACGGCTGCCCCTCTCGTGCCATGATGCCAGTGAGGAGGCAGCTGATTGAGGCACGGCACAGCCCATGTTTCAGACAGATGGAGAGAAAAAAAAAAATGCAAGTGGGAGCACAAAACAAAACTAAGCTAAACCCTCAGTGCAACTAAATGACACCACTGATTTCTGTTTCAGCATTTTTCAGGGTTTTCTATTAAATGACAGCTCATTTCAGCCTGCCATGCCCGGTATCTCATCTCTGGTATCTCCAACAGTGCTATTCCTCACTCACAAACTGGATTTTATTTCTTAGAAAAGGGAAAAAAAAAAAAAAAAAAAAAAAAAAA
>PPHD01000744.1:0-54257 GCA_002909625.1 Bambusicola thoracicus
GTAAGGTTCCCAAAGAGTATTGCAACTGCTGTCACACATCATATAATTAATGCTGTGAAAAATATATGTGATGAAGTTTTAAAATCCCTGAGAAAAATCTTTAGTTTTTTGCTTTGTGAAGCTGTTCCAATCTTGTTAGAAAGTTGGGAAGTTCTCATCCCAATCTTTTGTTTGTTTTATATAGAATTTTATACTTTCATGTTTACAACATCACTTTGTTTTTATGGGGAAATCATGTTGAAATACAGCAACAAAAAGTTAGATTAATTCATCAGAAAATAAGTCTCATAAATCTGAAAAATGTATTTTGTTAAAATACTTCTTTTCTTGGCTTTATATTTCAAAAGCCAAATATGTTCTTCCTTGAATTACAGATTCTCTGGGAAGGTATAAATACTCACAGAACTGTGGTAGAAGGTAAGTAGCACTCTTATTAGCCTAGAGCAATCCCAAATGTTGCAGCAATCTGTAGGATTCCTGAAACTATGATCTTTGATGTAAAGCAAAAAAGGAGTCTTCCTCATTTGCTGTAGCTAAAAATATACAGCTCAAATCCTACATCTTTACACCTGTCAGATTATCATAGAATCCACAGGCGAGAGAGGCTGGAGCACTGCAAAAATACCTTAAAACTATCTTTGCAGCCTTCTAATTCTGATCACTTTTGACTTTGATAACGCTCCAATTACAGACAATTCACCATGTAGTCCTTTAGACTGTAATGCCTCCCAGAATTTCTTAGCCACTTCTGGCTGGCCCACTGACTTCTGTCATATCCCTAACTCTCTTATCTACTATGTAAGAACTTGTGATGATCTACTGAAAATACATCTGATAGGCAATCTCTCATTTCCACGTTTTAAGAATGGGTTGTGGTTGGACATGGCGACGTTTTACACTGTTCACAGTTTGTGTGGCTTTCAATCTACCATTCAATGTAAAGAGGTCAAGACTGATAGATTTTTTTGTTGTGATAAAAATCTTTAACACACACATTTCTCCCTCCTAAGCACACATTTCTATTTCCTGAAGTATTAATGTAACAAACTGGATAATATCTTCAGTTCTGTAATATGAGTGTTCTGAATAAAGCCTGGCACTTTATTTTGCTGATGTACAAAGGGATCAATTTATATGCAGTGGTTAAATATTTGGGGTGAAAGAAGCTCTACAAATAGCATTAATAAACTCAATAATCATATAAAGTAGGAATCACCAGTAACTACAGATATTAAATATTATTTAACTACACTAAAATAAATGCAAAGGTGTGAACTGAATGTAAAATAGCATTTCTTGAGCACTGAAACTTTCCTTTTAGCACACAAAACAAATGCATTATAAAATAATGAAGTACATACACATGAACAGCAGAGCAGAAAGTCAGTTTCTTTTAAAATATCTGTAGATATTATTCCCCAAAATTTCCTTACTGTGCAACTGCATCAGACTGTTTTCCAAAATATCTGAGGTATCATCTATTTGCAGCAACAGTGTCTCAGACACATTCTCTGGCATAACTAAATTGACACATATCCTTGCAAATGCCTCCCTGATAAAAACAGGACAAAAAGAAAAGCATGCTACCATTTATGACTTATTAGCTGTCATGCAAGTACCTGGCAATTCCAACAGAAATCAAGATCTCATCACACTTGGTCATTATAGACACATCAACAGTGACTGCCACAGAAATTTGTTGACAGAATTAAGAACAAGTCTCCCGGTGGTGTAACATGTCTGAAGTGACAAAGTAAGAAAGGTAAATATAAACATCACAAAAAATATTATTAATCTTTTAGAAACTGAATGTTTCAATAATAATGATTAGTGTTAGTTTTGTGCTATGCTGATGAGATGATGCTTTTCCAGAAATAGGGAGAGAGGCTTAATATCTATGAAGACGTTATCTCATCTGCATATATGCCTGCACATGAATTTGTCTAATACCTATCACAAACAATTTCCACAAAATTCTTCAGAATACTGAGCTTAAGGCTTACACGAACATTTACAGTGATTTTGAGGATTTATAGGCCATCATCTGAACAGGAAAACCAAAGAAAGAAAAAAAGGTAACAGAAAAATACCCAGAATTCACTCACACGCTACAGCAGAAAAGAAATTGCATATGACAGCAGAACTCACAAAGGAAAAGAAAATCTTAAAAATAAATATAATAAAAGATGAGGGTAATCAGAAGGGACAAATCAAGCAGTGAGGATGAAAGTATAGAAAAGAAATTCAGGAATGGGAAAAGGAGAAAGAGACAATCAGTAACACACAAAAAAAGGTTATCAGCCAGCAAAAGCAACAAATAACAGAGGGAAAAAAAGTAAAAAAAAATGCATAAAGAACAAGCTATTCTTATCATTATGTTTAAATTGCACAGAATAGCTATTAACATCAAACATCATATATGAAATGAATATAAATGAAGCTTTATCTTCAATTCTGTACTCTGGAAACATTTTAGTCTAATCCGTATGTTAGTCACAGAAAATACAGAAAATATGTTAAAAAAATGAGTAGTATCAGTATTATTCATTGAATTTCTTCTACACTACTACACTTGTACTTTCTTGTTGTTGTTTCAGTTAATCCCACAACTTCAAAGTGTTTATGAAAAAATACAAACATAACTACCTATACTGAGATGTAAGAACATAACTTAAATGTCTGAATAATCTTTCACATACAGTATAAGCTCAAAGTTTCACAGTGCCTTGTATTTATTTATAAACTAAGATATAAGTAGACAAAAGAGCTTAGTGATTTCCACCTGCTTGTACACTAGACTGAATGTGAGTTCATCAGATTGGGTGAATTCAGATGTAGAAAACCTTTAACCTTAACTAAGTCTTTTGCAGACTCTTATCATGAACTCTAAAATACAGTACGCAGCAATATAGCTCTTTTCCATTTCCAGGTGTGGAATGGTAACTTTCTGACTTTTACAACCAGTTGAGAAATAATTTTAAGCAGTCCAAACTTTCCCATTTCCAAAGTGCATAGTTCATTCTGTTGATAGAAATCAACCACCTCATACACCTGTTGACAGATGCTCTGGATTGTGGAAGTTATATAATGTTCTTAGAAAGCTGGAAATTTCATAGGGGCGAAGGCATGATGAGAAACTGCACGGGAGAATGAATTTTAAAGAGCTGTTAGGGGTCTCTTGCGGTGTTCTAAAAAATATCACAGAAAACCTTGGAACGGAAAGGGGAGCGAGTGCCCGCAGAAGGAAGAGGATTTAGAACTTACTGGGAAGTGGGAAACAGAATAATGTAGAATCTAGGGCTTACTGAAAACATGCAGAGAACTGCAAAATATATTGTGTAGCTCCTAAGAAAATTGCCATACATTACAAAACCCATCAATCCTATTGATAGAATGAAACACAGGTAATATACATTCAGGAGTTTCCTTCCTAAATGCAAATAGCCATTATAGTCTTTTTCTGAAATGAAGCTTAGTTTCAGCCTAGAAAAAAAATCTTAAGATAAATTATCAGCAAAATAAAGTTGCCAGGAAATAAAATCCAAAAAGCTGTCCTATAGGCAATGATGAAGTCTGTTTCTTAGCTCCAGACTGTGCATGTAAATTGTACGTTTATATCCATCAGTAAGAATCCTCTTAGGAAAGCAGAAAACAGTAATTTTTTTGATTTAGTAATTTTTAAAAAAAGACTAAATGACATGGATAGGTATCTGTGCATAAATATGTGTATGTGCATGTGTGTGACTGTAGTCCTTGCCCACTCCCCCCCACTCAGCCTAGTCGTTATGCTTAAGGCCTAGTGCATACAATAAAATGCAAGGCCTCTTATTCGGGACTGATAACAATCAAGGTTTCATGGAGATAGTTAATGACCACCATATTGTCTCAAACAGGGAGCTCAGAGAACTGATAACAGACACCTAAATCACCTAAAATCACAAGGTTGGAAAGGACCTACAAGATCATCTAGTCCAACTGTGCTCCCATTACCATTGCTACCACAAGCCACTAAACCATATCTCATAGCTCCTCATCCAGACACCTCTTGAACACTGCCAGGGGCAGCAACTTCACCACCTCCCTGGGCAGGCCATTCCAGTGCCTGTCCACTCTCTGAGAGAAAAAGCTTTTCCCTATGTCTAATCTAAATCTCTTCTGGCACAACTTGTACCCATTTCCTCAGGTCCTATTTGCGGTATGGGAAAAGAGGCCAAATTCCTCCTCATCATAATGTCCCTTCAGGAGGTTGTAGAGTGCAATGAGGTCTCCCCTGAGCCTCCTCTTCTCCAGACTAAACAGCCCCAGCTCCCTCAGCCACTCCTCATAAGATTTTTGCTTCAGAACCCTCACCAGTTTCATTGCCCTTCTCTGGATACTTTCCAAGGTCTCAATGTCTTTCTTGTAATGAGGGGCACAGATCCAATTCTAAGTTGTATGACTATGAGTCAACCATCTTACCCCTAAGAACCCCTTTGAGAGCTCTTCTTGCAAGCAGCTGGCTGCACACCAGAATCTACCCTCAAGCAAGGACACCCCTCAAGGCTATGAACAACTGCACAGAGATTCACCCAGGATATGGTGACGCCTTGCCAACAGACTCCTGGTAAGTGATACATTGCTTTTAAGCTATACCACCTTCACTAAGATTTGATCTTAGATTCATCGTGTACATCCGACCTCCTGTGTAGCAAATGCTCAAGGGTATCTAGCCATTTTGAATCTTGTTAAGTCATTGTCATCACTGTTCAAATTAGCATGCTATATCTATTTTAAATCAGTAAATATCTTTCTGCCTTCCTCTTACATGTAAAGTGTGCAGTGCTTTGGTCTCCATCCACAACAAATGTGTATTTTGTTTACATGGCTATATGTTTGAAACCTCTGAATTTTCCACGTATAGTAAACCCAGAAATATAAAGCAACCCCAGGTCCCAAACACTATGCTAGAACTGACCTACAGTAAACACCAGCTTTTAATACTGAGAATCAAAACTTCATTTATATCTGTTATCTCAATTCCATCTGACAGTGATAAACATTTTTTGCAGCAAATATATTCCAGCAACATTTTCTGAAACACTTACGGAGGGTTTTTATTGCATTAACACATCCTAATATCCTTCTTCAGCAGAAGGAAAGAAAAAAAAGATTTCATTTCTTAGCAGATCTCATCAGAGATCTCCAACTGTCTCTTCTACAACTGTTGGCCATTAAATAATATCGTCTAAAATGGCCTATATATTCATAGCTCTGGGACAGGAATAGTTTAAATACTGTCTTAAAATACACTTTGATAAGATTTAGCTAAGTATAGAGTCTAGTGTAATTCCAGAAAACTACCTATTGGAGACTGACCTTTACTAATTCATATGGGTCTATGATAACCTTTCCTGAAAGCAAAACCCGCATACCTCAGAGGACTTTTAGGGCTGTAAATCTGCTCTCAGAGAGCCAAGCTCACTTTCATTTTCCTGCCCATAGCTTTATTCTGCCATTTCTAACCCTGCCTTAGCTGCACCTTGCAGCAGGAAGCTCTGACAGGCCCTCTGTTTGGCTCATCCAGTGCAACCCATCCATCCCAGCTCTTCCGCTCCCCTGGTACCATGTGCTGCAGCATCTCACAGAACTTCAGGCTTAAAGAGGCTGTGTCCGCAGAAATTTTCTTTCTCCATTCTGTGCCACAGAAAGATGAAAGAGGTATCTGCCCCATGGGAAGCCAAGAGGCACTAGTAGCCTGCACACTACTTGAGTTAGGAGCAGAATGTCAGCATCTGACTGATTCAGCTGAGAAACAAGGTTTACGCTTGTACTGAAAGCCCATTTCAGAATAATGCACAAACTTAGATATAACCCATCTCAGCCTAGAAACTGTGCTGAAAACAAAGGATTGGAGACTGAACTGTGTCATGCTTGCTCTTCTCTGCAGTGCAGTGAGTGCCCCCAAGTTCAGCTGCCTGTCTGAATGAGAGTGTCCCTGGATCTGTGCCATGATACCAGAGCATCCAGTTTAATACAGGGCCTTATCTACCTGAAAAATAATCCATCACCTGAGCCCCAGTAGAACATCACGCACTTTTTGATAATGTAATGAACTTTGTAACTTGAGGAGTAGGAACCAGAAGTCCAGTCTGCTTCCATTTGAGAAGGGCAGCTTCCCTGAGGCTCTGCTTTCCTTTATAAATGATGAGCAAGGACCCAAACATCCCCACAATGAGATGGAATCCAGATCTGAGAAGAAATTAAATACCCCCAAGTTGAGAACAAATACTGACTCATCTAGTACAGATAAATTTTATTTGTAACATCTCCACTTTTTCCCAGATATCTATTTTTTGGAGCAATATCCTCTATGCTGCTGTGTTGATATCTGTGCTTAGGAGAAGGACCTGGGCTGTGACCATAGAGATTAGAGGCTGTTAAAGCCTCACTTGTAGAACTTTGGTGCTCCTGCACATGACCAGAAATCCTGCATCATTCAGAATGATCAGTACTACCACAATTTTTAAGGTCTTTGATCATTTCCAACAGTGTAGTGCTACCTTTACCAAACATCCTCTTGAGTATTAGCCAATTTTTGTACCTTCTGAAATTACAGGAATTTGCCATGTTGCCCCCATCTCCATTTACCAACTTAAAATAATTCTCCTTCTTTTGCAGTGTATGCATTTTGCGCTACAAAAACAAACAAACAAAAGTAACCAACAAAGACTAAAGATGCTAGAGAACCAATAATTCTTGCCCTTTATTTTGGATATTTTATGCAGTGGATAGTCAGTTGAATATGTCAGTGAAATTAATGCTGTGGTTTCATTTGCTGTTTCTCAAAAGTTTTTAAATTGTAACCTAAATTGTATTACTGTCCTGAGATAAGCTCCAAAGTCTATAATATCATATGAAAAGCACTGACACATTCTCAAATAGTGATGCCAATAGGTTTGAAAAGGTTAATGAACTGTATCTAAAATTTGTTTTTGAAAACTGTATTCTGTGCACATATTAGCACATCCTTTTGGCATTTTAAAATACAAATAGATCTAGTTAGAAAAATGGCAAAACACATTTGAGTAAATTTCAAAGCTATTAAAAATTCATAATCTTAAAATTTACTCACAAGCCCATGCACTTTAAGAAGTTTCTGCATGTCTCCCTTTAACTGACCTACTACATCACTATAATGAAGTAATCCATGTAGAGGACCAAGAAGTTAAAAAATCCATCAGGTTACATGGATGACACCAGAGTATGACTAAGTTTGCAAAAGCTAGGATATTTAAAATGAGTAAAAAAACTGAAAATGGGTGATGACAGATAGAAGGGCAATTAAAGAAAAATGGCAGCAGCAAGAACAGAAACAGTCAGTGTCACAGGAAGACAAATACGGGGATAATATAGCAGAAAGAAATTGGAGAGCATTTTCTGCCACATTGTAGAGTAAGTACTCTGTGTCTGCCAGGCAGCTCCACCTGTAGGAATATTGCATCAACAGAAGCATATGAATTCTGTGTACACAAGGCTTTCTAGCATTCACCAATTTCTCATATCTGCAACTTGTATTACCAAATTTTAGCAACTTTCTTCAAACACTTTTTCCTTCCTCCTCAAGACAAACATCTTTTCCCAAGAGGTTCATATTGTAAGAGAATAGTATCAGAGCTTTCTGGACACCTTCTGACAAGCAGAATTTATATGTAAAGATCAGTGATGGTCAGTATGCATGCAGGTTAAAACTAAAATAAAGAGCAAGGAACAATGCAAGCTGCCATGCTCAAGCAGATACAAAATCCACATGTCAAAGGGCAGAGAATGCTTGTCAAACTTCCTTGCAGTCCTCTCCTATGGGTCAACCATGCCACCCAGGGAAATTCAGAATACTTTGAATTCTGTTTCATACTCCTGTTCACAGACTGAAATAGATGCCAGGATGCAACTGGTTTCCATGAGCTACAAGGAGCTAGACACCGTTACGATTCATCATCAGGATTCCAGAAAAAGCAGGGAGAGAAAAGGAATGTGTTGTCCAGGATAGGGGATTTGTGAGGTTCAGCATCCCTTCCACCATCCTTTTACAAATAAGACTATTTTCAAAGTCCATCTATCTATCATGTAATTTTACTCACCTAATTAGTTATATATACACAGCAAATATTTGCAAGTAACAGGCCCTAGAATCTCAGAATGCTGAGGTGGGAAGGGACCTCTGCATCCATGTGGTCCAACCCAGAGCAGGGTATCCAGGACCGCATCCAGGCAGCTTCTGAAGATCTCTAAGGAGACTCCACAACCTCTTTGGGTAACCTGTGCCAGAGCTCCATCACCCACACTTCACCCACACCTGCTGTTCAGAGAAAAACTCCTCTGTTCCAGTTTAATGATGAGTAGAAGGGAAAGGTCACCCCCCTCTATCTGCTTGTGAACCTCTGCCTAACACAGCTAAGAATACCACTAGCCTTCTTAGTGGCCAGGGCACATTGCTGACTCTTATTCAACCTATTGTTCATCAGGACTCCTAGGTCATTGCTCGCAGATCTGTTTTCCAGCTGGGTGGACCCCAGCATATTCTATTTTAGATCACTAAGTTCTGTTTCAAATAAATCACTGAGTTCTGATTCAAATAAAACAATATTTAATATTGATGCTACACAGCATCAGCCATAGTCTACTCTAATTGACTAACAAAAGTATTAGTACAAATTGAAATAAATCTTGGCATACAATTCTATAAATTATAATGTCACAAATAATATGCTACTCCAAATTACAGAAGGTTAAAATGGAACTAAGACTAATTTGCTTAGAAGCTTTCTCCTTTTTTTCCAGATTCCTGTACATACTACAAACACAGATTGAACTAAGCAGATCTCATTGGTCTTATGTCTCGGCAGACCTGAAATCTCAATCTAATTTAGCCATCAAGCTTAACTGATCTACTCAGCAAAAAGCATCTCTCATAAAAAGAAGGCTTGAGAAGCAAACAAGAAAGCACAGTATCCATCTATATAGTAATCTTTTTCTCTCTGACCATTGTACAAATTATCTAGAATAGACACCCTATTTAAGGGAGAAAAAAACAACAGTTTCTTCTGATTTGAAAAGGTACAGAGGGTACTTTACCTGCAACTGTCAATATTCTTTCTTCCCACAGCATTAGAGAAGTTGAAAGGTCCCACATTATTGATTTCTATTACTTGTATACAGCCAGTGAAATTGTAGACAGGTCCAGGTATCTACAAAGGAGAAAAATGCACACAGTTCTTATGCTTGTTGTCTTTGCAATCAGTTTTTAAAAGCATTATGCTTCTGTGAAATATTTCTTACATGCTTCAACTTCACTACTGAAGAACCCTCCTGGTCTCCATTTATTTTACCATTATGAAATTCTATCAAATACCTTTGAAATGACAGCAAAATAAGCAGGACTGCCTTTTGAAAATCAACTCAGAGAATTTTGGACACAGAAACAGCACAACAGGTACAGTAAGACTTCAGCAAGAAGTGGACTTGTCTAATATTAATCATGTGCTTATCTTTTTTTTTTTACAGATGAACACAGGACATAGGAAATAGCAAACAAGGAAGCTTTGAAAAGTGTACTTTTAAAAATTTACTTTAAAGTTTACTACTTCCCTGCTCAAAGGACATCTAGCACCATTAGTCATGATTCAAAGCCGTCTAAGGACCTACTGAGAATGAGAATAACACTACAGGCATTGGAAAAGAGAAAAAAAAAAGACAACCTACAAACAAACCAATCAACAATAAATTTCCACTTAAATAAGCAACGCTGACACAATTTGTTGGCAACTGTTATAATGTATAAACAAGCCACCCAAAACATTGCAGCGGAGACATCATGGAGTAGGCCACTGAACTGGGAGACGGTCTGGTCACACCAGGTCATGTTTACATATTCATGGTGCCAATGAGTAGGTGAGAGTTCCACAGTTTTGCAATAAATTTAATGTCTATGGATTTACATTTTATTCTACAGGAACAGTGGAAGAGGGGACAACAGTAAATGACAGATGGCTCTGAACACAGAAGATGAGAAGTGAGACACAGGTTGGTCCTTAACACAGCCATTCCTAACACTGATAATCATTAAGGCAGGTTTAGATACTTGCAGAAGAGTCATTGAGGTAATTGTTTAATACAGGAACACTATATAAAAATAAAGGGATATTTTTTAAAAAATTCAAGTAAGCATTCAAAAGGCTAACGCCTATGCAGATGAATACTTAAAAAAATAATACTTAAAACAATGAATACTTAAAACAAGCTATTAGAGATTTCCTCTTCCCTAAAAAATAAAAAGCAAATAAACTAACAGAAGAAAAAAGACTCTATAGCCTCCCAAACCTGTGATGTTTAAACATTAAGGCAAAAAACACCAACCAACCAAATGAAAAAAAAAACCACAATATTTATAAGGGGTAAGAAGATATCCTTCAAAGTTTGAAGTCCTGTCCAAACAGAGGAGAATAGAGAATAATATAAGTGTTGGCAATGAAAACCTAATAAAGCGGGCAAGGCAAAGAAAAATAAAAAGATTTTCAGTAACAGCTTTATAAAGGCATAATGATGAGCATTAAATGCTTTTTAAAATCCAGCAGGAGCAGGAAGCCTGCCAGAAAGGTAGGACTATCACACAATCAAAGTACAGAGTTTTCAAAGAGATATGGTTCTAGCAGGAGCATAAATGAACTCACCAAATAAAAATTTAATGCAAAGGATCTCTGGGAGGTTCCCACGCCAGAAACCCTTTTTAGTAAGAATACTTCAGAGATCTGTCTCACATTGAAACACCACTAGAAAATGTTTTAAAATAAATTAACGAAGTTGAACAGTAGCAAACAAAACAAAACAAAACAAACAAAAACAACAACAACCAAACAAACAAAACAGCAAGTAGTGTTTAACTAAAAGGAATTAATGAGCTATTTTACTATGGTTGTCACTTCAAACTGGCTTCCAGATCACAGGAATGAGAGATGTGGACTTTTGTTTTTGTTTTCAGTTGGTTTTTTGACCTTTTTTCTGTTTGGCTGATTGGTTGGTTGGTTTTCTTGTCTTTTTATGATTTGGGAAAGGAAGACAAGGCAGGGAAATGCAAGAGCACATCTCAAACTACAGGTCAGTAAGTTCCATTTCCATTCTAAGACATACAAATAAAACCACCGCAAAGAACAACATCAACAGACACACGCATGAATATAACATACCGGTGAACAGTCTAGATGGTTTCTGAAAAAGGAAACTGTAACTCATAGGAGGAATACAACATATGAAAAGGATGCCTTGGTACATAGTCTTTGATTTCCAAAAGGCTTTTAACAAGTTCATACGCTAATGGACTTTAAAGTAACTCAGTCATCTTGGGATAGCAAGGGGCCTTCAGTAAATGAGAAGAATGGTTAAAATACAAACAACAAAAATGGGAATATTGAGCTTTCTCAATTATGGAGAGCCCCTAGAAAGCCTCTGAGAAATCTGTATCAGCATCTGTGCTCCTCAACTTATGTACAAGTTACTTAGGGTAGCAAAACCAAAATCCTAAGAAGAGATGTAAGAGAATTTCAAAATATGCAAAAAATATAAGGTATATAGGGATCATGATGCATATGAGTTTCTGAACAGGCTGACTATACAGATCAGGAATCTATTCTCAGGAAAATCCACTGTCAAGGAGAGTTACAAGTAATGTGCAGATGAATGAAGAGTTTCCACAGTTTCTTACAGTACAGGATCAAAAGGACATTAAATTACATAAATCAGTGCCAGGATGAAAGCAATCCGAAAGGTGTACTTTTCACACAACTCAAAGTTAAACTGGGAAACTCTGCCATAGTACACTGTACATGCTGCAAATTTAAGGGAGGTAAAAAATATATATATATCTGAAATTAATAGAAAGAGATTTTTCCAAAATTATCTTCCCTTTCTCTATTCTTATCATTAGAATTCATTCAGAGAATTATGGTCTATAGTCTATATATTTGCTTTCTTCTTTACCAATCAGCAAAACATATTTCATACTGAGATGGCTTCTTGTTCTCTCCAACCCACTGAAGCCTGTCTTTTACTTTAAATGAAAAATTGATTTTTAAAACAGAGAATGGTTTTAAAGTTAGGTTTTACTAGAATGGCAGGGAGAGTCCCTTCCTCTAGTCTTGCTTTTAAGAAGCTCAATGACTCCAGCAATGCTCTGCATTCAAGATGTACACGGATGCTCCTGGATCCCAAGGAAAATTCCCCTTCTACTGTCACCTCTACAGGCTGACAATTCCAGGTAATCTTTGACTGTGCATTGTCCTGCCAAGTATCACTTTTTACTTTTTGTACATGGTATCTGTAAATCTTTTTTTCCTGCTTTTTATATGCAAATTAACTTTCAAATTAATGGAATGCTGGATCTGTTGCAAATCTAATATGAACAAAGACATGAAGTTACACACTTCTGAGAAGTGACATGGGACCCAAAACATTGCTTGAAACAAAAATGAAAAAAAAAAAAAATATTAGTTGCATAAATAATTTTTTTAGAACCCTTCTTCTCTCTCTTAAACATTTATGAAGCTTCACCAAAGCATAATCATGATACTTTCCAGTCATACCATGTAAGTTGTTCAAGTTTCCCTCATTCTTGGGAGTGTAAAAGCAAACAAAGAGAAAGAAAGAAAACAAAAGGAACCAATAAAAGCAAAGGTCAGACACAATATAGCTTTAACATTTATGACATCCACTGTTCCTTGCTAAGTTCTTTCTAGACTGAATATCAAGTTAGTGTGGGGAAAATTCACTATGGCAACCTATGATCCATTTTCCACACTGAACAGGAAATTAATGCTTGGCTTGGGAATCAACCTTTATCTGCACATTCCCCCAAGCACCATTATCAGTGAATATTTTAATAACATGATTTCCTTACCCCAGAAACAAACACACAGTCTGAGTGCCTAACCATTTCTCTTACACAGATATTTGTATATTTTGAATGTAATGGATTTCTCTAAAGTACTATTAAAATTCCTAGATGCCTCTTCTTCATTATGTAATCATAACTACATCACAAACACCCTGGTCAAACAATCTCTTGTCTTTGGAGTGCAATCTCGACAAATACACTATCTATAAAAGAAGCTAATGTATTCCTCCATGTATTTAAGAAAAAGGGCTACTGATACAAAGAAATACAAAAGTAACAATGTTTTATTCCATTGTTTTTGAGAATAGATACTATATTTGCTATCAGCCGATTAGAGTATTAAAACATGGAATTCACATTTCTCAGTTTCCTCCCACTTACAAAAATACATTCATATACTGACAGATTGTAATACTTAAAATGCCTGAAAATGTCAGGGTCATAGCAACACCAAAAATTAAATTCAGTACAATTCTCTATTCAGAAACTATGCAGATACGTTTGACATATAGTAACCATGCTCTTTAAATGCCCTTTATACTTGACAAAAATGAGTACAGATACTTACCTGGTAGGAAAAGTTCACACATATATGCCAAACCATTTATTAACATCCCTTACTGCCTAGCCTAAATTAGAGCTGCTGTTAGGTAGAATTAGCCTAGAATTGAGTTCCTAGTAAAATGAGCTCGCATGCTGTCATTTCTCTACAGATTTGTAAATAATATAATTAGGTTTTGGCCTGTGATCAGAGCTTTTTTTGCAAAAACATAATTAATGTAAAACAGAGCATAGCACAATCTTTCCTCATTTGACTTGCCTCAGGATAGATTTTATACATCTTAGAGTTTCTCACTATAGATATTACAGTGTACCGTGATGCAGTGTTTGTTAATCTTTCACATTTTTTTCCCCTGACACATCTATGCTGTTTGTCACTGCATTTCCTAATATTTACTATTTTTGTAGTTAGCTTCAGTGTGAATGCACACACATTTTAGTTGTTAGATAATGTAGCAGAAATAAATTGCATTAGATTTTAGTGAAATTTCAGGATGTATATGAAGATAAAAAGTGGTATCTGTTCTGAAAACAAAAGTAGTAAAATGAAAACACCTTAAATAGAGGAGAAGGAATATTACTTTAGTTTCTGTACTGATACTAATTAAGTAATAAGTAGGAAAGAAAAATGGGAAGGTATAAAGGTATAATTGTCTATATACCTCCATAAATAAAATAAAGCATATGAAACAGAAAGCAGCTGAAGTTTCTCTTACATCCTGACCAGTACTGGTCAGGAAATTAAACTCTAAGCACAAATTGAAATACAATATAAAAGTTTTGTTTATCTGATATGCTAATATAATAGATGACTTTAAACTGAAATTGTGATACTGAGCTAAATGTCTCAAAATCATTTTAATTCCGATACTAAAAAATGGACTTTTTAAAGGAGTTTAAGGAGTAAGCTAAATCAAAATTATTTTTCGTGTAACAGCTTGTGCTAAATTTTTTGAAGAATGTATTGCTCATATCCTGAGTCTCTGTTTATCAGATCTGTCATGAATATCAAAACACTTTCACAAAACTTTTATGAAACAAGAATGATGAAGCATAACATAATAGACAGAAGAGGGGAAAGAGAATCCCTGATCTGTCTAGGGCAATGCATGTCTGTGGTTTGCCTCCTCATTTCTCATTTGTTCTAGCAACTCAGATCAGGGGTTTCAAAACTTCTCCTGCTGGGGGAAATAAAGAAGTTAAGAGATCGTCCAGTCCCCTCCACTGAAGTGCATGGAATAGACCGTGTGAGCAGACCAAGATGGTAAACCACCTCCTGCCTTGCTACACTTTGCAGTGGGAGCTTGACTGTTCACCTGCCTGGGCCCACATTTAGGCACAGCCAGCTCACTGTCTAACAGGCATCCACATTCTTCCTGCATCATCTAAATTAAGCAGCAGAAAACTCACTCTTCACTGTTTCACTGTCAATTTCCCATTATTCTACCATTTTGTTCTGGCTGAGAATGGCTCATTAAGCCAAAATGAAATAATTAAGCCTTTTAAAATCAGTAAGTCTAAAAGATTCAAGGGAAGTAAACTCCTTTACCACTTTAATGAAAGCTTGTCCTTGGTCAAGATCTTTATTTTTTAAAGTTCTTCTTGCCTTGCATTTAAGCAAGTGCAATGGTGCTTCTCAGAAGTTATATGAATATTTCAAAGTATGGAAAGATTTCCATAAGTTTTATGGCTAGCAATGTCTGGCTTTCTTTAAACAACTGCAGTGTTTTTGCTTACAATCATAATTCATGCTTTATGTTCAGTTAATGGATTTTACTATTTAGTTAACGGGATACAATGCCTTCCATTGCCTTCCAATGAAAAATACACTATCTTGAGAAAGAGTGGAGGGAAATTTGGAGAACAGTTTTTATCCAGTACAAACTCTATCGACTAAATGCAGAAATCAACTCATCTCTGTAAAATCAAGCACTTCACTATTATAGAGCGGGGATGATGCAGTTAAGTACTGAATACTGTGCTAAGCTAGTATAATGTAGTATATAATATATATAATTATACTGTGCTAAGTATTATACCATGTTAGAGAAAGATTACCCTGAACTAATTTTCAGACCAAGACAGTAAACTTCTGTTTCTTGTCCAATAATCAATAGTTCAGATCTACAAACATGTGACAATTGAGTTTTGTATCTACTTTTATGTACTGCTGAATACATAAAACAAGATTCACTGTGAAACACATTATGCTCAATCAGAAATAGTTACAAAAAAAGGGAGCAGCTGAAGCAGATTTGTATATCTTCTGTGTGAACAAGAAGAGATAACACTTCATAAAACAAAGATGAACACGTATCAAATAAATTAATATTCCTATGACTATTTCCTGCATAAGAATGAAATACACGTTTCCTAAGTTACAATATTTATCTGGGACACTAGGAGGTCTTCAGAAATAAAAATGACTGTAACAGCTAAAATATTCCAACAAAATAGGCTTTCCTTTAGTGAATGCCACCTGAGATATACAGCATTCAGAAGGGGTCCATTTTGTCAGAGTTACAAGAATGTCAAAGAATATCACCTGTAGAAGGGAGAGATAAGAAGAGAATTTCTTTATAAATTTCTAGGACTTTGTATCTTATATCATGACAGTACACTGTGTAAACATTTGCAACTAGATTGTGTTTGCTTTTTTTATTTCTTTAAAATTTGACAGGTTGCTACTGATTGTTGTCTGCACTCTCTTTTGGATAGATGTTGCTGCAAACATAACACCATAGGAAAAATATCTGTAATTCATCATATTAACATAGATTGAGATTGATGGCAATTTAACTTGGCACAAGTGAGAAGAAGACCCATGACCTATTTAGTCATCTCTCCAGAGGAAAGAAAAATCTTTAATAAAGCAGTGAGATAAGCCATTGGGTTCAGTCACCTAATTATTAAAACTCCTATTTTGAGATTCAGTCCTTGGAGATTTATAGCAATAAATAATTCTCCAGAGCGGTGAATTTCTTGTTCTGCGTCCTCATCTCTAGACAAAGCTGGTTTATGTAGGACATCTTTTGTTTTCTCAGTTCTATATTCTCCCATGCTGGTTTGCATACTACTGATATACATGTCAAAAGACATACCTCGATCAGATATTCTCATATTTGCCTTGGGTTTAACGTACTCAGAATATTTTTCTACTTCTGTTACAAATCTTATATAGAATTTACAATATCGAAGAAAGCCAGTGAAGCTAAAACCATCAGATTCACATGATCTCATTCTATGCACTAGAGGATCTACAGAAATCAAATATTATGCTATAAGCTGGAAATGTGTAGAAAGTTATTCACTTAAGAAATAGTCTCCTGATGCTAAGAGAGAACCTCACATATTCCACTTCGTGCCCATCGGCTCTTGTCCTGGAACTGGGCAACACTGAAAAGAGCCTGGCTCTGTCTTCTACGTACCTAATTTACAGACATTGGTTATATCTCCCTTGAGCCTTCTCCTCCCCAGGCTGAACAGTCCCAGTTCTCTCAGCCACCCTCCATAGAAGAGGTGCTTCAGTCTTCACTACCTTTGTGGACTTTTACTGCACTCTCACCAGTACCATAGTACCAGGGAGCCCCAGAGCGGGACCCAGTGCTCCAACTGCCACTTCACCAGTGGAAGGATAACTCCCCTCCAGCTACTGGCAAAGTTCCTTCAAATGCAGACCAGGATGCTATTAGCCTCCTTTGCCAACCAAACACACTGCTGGCTCATCTCATCAACTTGGTGAGTCAGGGCTGCCAAGTCCTCTTCTGCAAGAACTCTACAAACTCTGTCCTGTAAAAACTCTACAAAAAACACAATACCTGCTGACATCAGGAATTTCTTCAGAAGGAAAATTTTGCCATGATAGTGGAAGACTTCACATACTGATTGAGAAATGATATAACATTATATGGCATTTTAGCTACTACAACTTAAAAGGCAAAAGTAATGAACTTTCATATATAAATACATACATCTGTGTACACACACATACAGCACACAGCTTAAGATTCATACAGTCTTTCAGGCTGTTACAACTGATTCATTCAAATCTGCCTCCTCCAACCTAGTGCCTTTTCCCAGTACAAGATTCGACATTATTCTGCTATTTATATTCAACAATAGAAATCTATCAGATGATAGAAAGCAGTTTTGCAGCATGGATCAACAGTTTTCACTATCTTCACAATCTGATTACAAGGCCAAATCAATAGCTTTGTTTACAAGGTACTGAGTACATGTGAGCAAATGGAAACAATTTAGGATCATGCATAAAGCCAGGGTATTCCTGCTGTTTCAGGTTTACGTTAATATTGCATCATATAATTTACTTGTGTTAGTTTTGAAATGTATTCTATAAATTGATTTGTTTCTCATGTTTTTCACTCTTTTTCCATACTATTCTGCTTTAACTCTGAACAATAGGCTGTAAAACTGCATTTTGTAAATGGGAATAAGAATCTGTAATGAGACAGCGACACAATCAAGGAGAATTTCTTCAGTTTACTGCTACATACAGAGGAAGCAGCTTTTAGTAGCTGTATAAATAATTTGCAGAACTTAATAAACACTAGCAGAGAAAAGTAGGTAGAAGGTAAGTAAATAAAGAGGTTTAAATCACAGAAGAGAGTGACAAACACTGATACAGTCAGTCATCTTCATTTCTTTTTTGCTTTCAAAATGCAGAACATTAACAAAAATGTAACATTAATGACTTTTTTGCCACTGTTGAACACATTTCCATTTTACTAAGGGCTTGCTTTATTCTTTCATTTCCAAATCCCTCTTCATTAAGAGGAAAAAGAAAAAAGAGTTGTATTTCCATTGCTTCATGAAGAACAGTTGGCACTTCCTTTGTTTCTTTCTTGTTTTTATGATGCACACTAAAAATGACAGATTTATAAACAATGTGATCATTGTGTTTCTTAATATTGACTCTTGCTTTTCATTACAACAGCTTAGTTGGCTTCCACCTTTAGAGCAGAGTGCACTTCCCACTGGCTTGGCAAATGTGCTACTTGGCTATTTTTCAGGCTCAACTGTGTGTTGCATGCCCAGTAGGTACATGCAGATACTTAGTTTAGAGTGAAGCTATTAAGCAAACAGCATTGAGAGGCTTATTTGCCAGGAATCAGAAATGGCCTCCATTTACCTTTTTTCTACAAAAACTGCCTCTGCTACAGTCTTTGTAGTTAGAAAAAAGAAATGAAAGAACACAGTAAAAGGCCAAAGCTGTCAAGTTACACAAAGTCAATTTCCTGTTATGGAAAAAATGGAACCTTTTCCATAGAATGGAAGATTCAGGGACTGAGACTGAACCTGGAGAGAGACTGCTAACATTATTAGAGAAGCACTTTTGCTGGAAATCACACAAGCATGAGACTGACCACACATAACTGGAGACCTCATGCTTTTGGTACTAATAGAATGTCTTTATTTCTCTTTCTAACATTTCATCATTTTTTTTTCATCAAATAAACTCTGAGTCTAAAAATAATGATGATGCCTCAAACCTAGGTTCCTCTGAAAGTAATGCCTCCTATTTATTTCCATGGAAACTATAAAATATACAAAGAGCACAATAACTTGATTTGATAGAACAAATTCTCAGCTATTTTTCAAGTCACCACCGTTACCTATACATTTTCTCAAGCGATGAACAAGAACCTGCGTGCTGTGCTCATTAAAATCTGCATCAGTGGATGTGACTGTCACTGCTTCTGAAAGGCACCATTCACAGCTTCCCTGTGCTCACATCCACTGTTTGGTCTGCATAAATGTTCATCAAGTGTTGATGAATGTCAGTGGGTGCAATTTTCTTTCAAATGGAGGAATTCAACCGCATACCTTTGTTTCACGCACACTTCCATATCAAACATTTTGCCAGATGGCAACAAAATGTAATGGGATATTGGCAGGAAGGTTCAAGGTCTACTGCCATACCACCAACATCTACTTCTGATGTTCTGGGGCAAAATAACAATATAGGAGGCATTACTTTCAGAGTAGCCTTTGTATTTTAGTTTGTTGAAAGTCAAGGACATTTTAGAAACATTTATCATTAAGATTCACTGTGGAAGGAGCAAGTACCATAAACAGAATCTAGACAACTGTTAATGAAGATTTTCTCTTTTGGAAGGAAAAAGTCTAAAATTAAAGGAATCAGCTAGAGAACTGGAAACATCAGAGATGGGAGATTTGAAATTTGCTTAATTAATGTGGTAGAAAAAGGGTGACAATCACCAGCTGAAAGAGGGCACTGGGAGTAATAAATATAAAGCAGAAAGAGGAAAGAAACTTGCCAAAACTCAAACTGAGTTGGATCTCATACAATATTTAGAAACACTGAGGAAAAAAGGGGAATTAACTAACATAGAGGAAATAGATCAAGTCACAAATACTGTAGATATTACCAAGAGCCTTTGTCTTACTAACTTTGTGGAAAAAATTCAGAAGTTCTCCTTGATTATATTGTACTGTACATTACACTGGCTTGTATTTTAAGTTAATATGATGTTTCCTTAAGAAAGCTGGCTACTACTAGAAAAAGGGAAGATGTTATTTACTTCCATTAAGAGCCAGAGAATGGTCTTAGGCTTTAAAAAAAGAAGGAAGGAAGGAAGGAAGGGAGGGAAGAGGAAGGAAAAGATCCAGAGAGATCCAGGCAACAGGGAAATAGCAAGGGACTAGAAAACTGCAACTTAAGCAGAGCTGAAACTACTGTTAGGGGAACACACAGCAGAGAGTGTAGGCTCAGAGGTAACAGAGAAGTTCTATGTTCTAGTTGTCATTCTACCAAAATGTGGGACTTTGTTTGTCTGTTTGTTTTTTAATTTAAAGGCATTTGGTTTTCTTTGTTTAAAGGACAACATGCAAAATATCACACTCAGGTAGCATCATGTAATTTTGGGTCAGATCAGTCAGCTACCAACTCCAAGGTTACTTAAGCAGCCCAGCATTCACTCAGCTGAAAGATTAGGGGATGCATAGAACCTCATATGACTATCCCAGGTGTGACCCCTCCCAGCCTCTTGCCCACTCCTGTAGTGGGCACAAATCCAGAATCCAGATTTTCTTAGGCACATGACAAGAGCAGTTGATGGAATGCTTAGTGTAAACCAGTGTACAATCAACTACCACTAAAGCTGTTAGCAAAACTCGTTACATGTTTGCATTACATCACTTTAGTGATAAGGATAATGGAGGTGAGAATTAAAAACTGAAAATGCCTGTCCTGGAATACTGTAAAAACAAAGGTGTGAGAGAATATAAGTTTTATTACCTATTGGGGTGGCATTAGACACGTGAATGTTTTTGGTTACTAAGTTTACAGTTGTCAGAAAAATCAACAATTTGCTCCTCTTACCATTCAAAGCACGTAAGTGTAATCAGCAAAAATAGTTTCCAATGGGATTTTGTGGGATTTAGCAGTAAATTGTCTTATTTTTTCCTTTGAAATGAAACTCATTGATTTGAATTTTAACAGGATAGAGGTGCAAGTCCCAAAATTCATTTTAGTGGCATAAAACTCTCAAATTTTAAAAAGCTTGAAGAAATATCATTCATACATAAATTAGAATAACAGATGAATGCTGTCTATTAAAATATGATATTAAGTTTGCATAACGTGCTTTCTCTCATGTTACTTGAATTTTGTGGTTATATTGTTACAAGTTATACTCAGTCATTTGACATGATCAGAACCAAGTTTACAGAGTAAACTGATAACTCTCTTTTGACAGTAAATTGATCAACTCTTGATTTTAGCTGTGCATTACAGGGAATGAATATGGAAGTAACAGGTGAGATTTGCACATTCCCATCAGTTGCAGAAGGAACAAGTCTGCTAGAGAAGAACCTGCAGTTCCCAAACATGCAAGGAAAGAATGGGCAGTTAACCAATGGAACTGCTGATTGTTAGGCTTCCTTGGGTAAGTACTGCATTAGTTGCCTGACTGTTACAAATATTCTGTTAAGTACCTTTTTGCCTTGTCTGGCTGTAGTCTGGTTACTGCTGAAGTTCAAAGGGTCCTAGCTAAACTACTTCCAAGTAATAATTGCCTTTACACAGCTCCTGTAGATTCATATCATCATGCTGTATCACCATAAGAACTACAAAGGAAATACACAGACCAGTAAATAGTATCCACTGGTTTGCATGGTCAGTACATGCCTTATAAATGATACGTTACCCAAGTTTTTCTCTGTTTTTCTTCGTAGTTTACAGAGAGAGTGTAACAACCACCATTCAAGTCTCTCAGATACAATTCTGCCTTTAGAAAGGTACTGCAAGGGAGAAGTAAGCCAGGGTGAGGACTTAAACAAATACAACTGTGGACTGTGCATGAATTTTTGTTGTGAAAATTTCTGTTTTCGGGAAAGTATCCTCACATGAATTTTTTCATTCAAGTAGATACTTTGCTATCAAGCTTAGGGAAGATCCAAGAGTACCTTTATGCAATGAGTGATTATAGACTGTCTTCCCAAGCTTTGGGATACTGCTTGGGAACAAAATAATGTTCAGTGAGTGCCTGGAAAGAACTCAAAATGATTAAATAACAGATGTCAGGAATACAAACACTGAAGAGCACTGTTACATGAAATCTCTTCAGAGCTGCTTCTTTAAGCCTTAAGCTTTGCTGGAAGGGATTGATACCAAGCACATTCTCCAAGGGTTCATGGAAGTTACCTCCTAATTGCTCAACCCTTACTTTTCACTTATCATCAACCAGACCTACTGAAATTTTCCAAAAGGAATCTCAAAGAGTCACACGGATGAATTACTGAAATGTCATTTCAACAGATGATGTCATTTACGGAGCTCCACTGCTTCTAGACAAAGGAAGATATTTCTTTTCATTGCTTGCATAACATGTGGTAGAAAAATTATGCCTACAGTTCTCAAAGGTACAAGCATTATACATTGCAGAGAGTTCCAAGATGTCAATGAGAAGGCATAATTCTATCTCACATTACAGACCCCAAGTTGCAGATTCCTTTAATATGCCCTCTACCCCCAAACATTCTGTGCTGTTACTTTCAAGACAACAGTTACTTTTTAAAAACCAGCTACCAGACTCGATCATGAACAACAGAGAAATGAGGTGAAATACCTGACAAGGCATCTGAGAAGGGGTTATAAGCTGTTAGATATGAAGTCCTGAATGTGCTCAGTAAAAGATAAGTCATCCCATGTGTCTGCAACTGCCCTTAATTTTGCTCAGTGAACAGGGAGAAGAGATAAATGGTTAATGTTACTAAGGAAAGCATGGCTGTCAAAGGATGAAAGCATTGCACAGACACTGAAAATTTTCTCTCAGGACAATTCTCACATCACCCACACATGAATATGAGGTATCAAGGAGCTCCTGTCTTGGACAGCTTTTTTGCCAACAAAAATGGGCAGTAGCTGTTGCCAGGATTCTGTTGAATATGCAGGAGTTACGGGCTAATTAAGTGGGAACATCAACCACAAACCAAAGCTGTTAACAGCAGGTCAGCCTGCCAGCTATGGGAAAATAAGTGCCCTCAGTTGAAAGACAGAAAGTTATCTTCTTACAGCCTTGCCAGTATGTTCAAAGAGAAATGATCATCTGGATTTGAACTCAGAAATTCATAAAGACAACTTGCATGCAAGTTCAAAAGAGTTCCATCCCCTCAAAATGTTCTTCAAAATAAGGGAACAGTCACTGCAGAATAAGAATCAAATATGTGCACTCTTGGTCAAAACAACACCTTTCTTCTGATAAAATTGATGTCTCCTTGTGCCAGCTGGAGGCACTAAGCTGCTGGCAGCGGGGCTTTGAGCTCCTCTGTAAGGTGAGGCTGGGGCTGCCCTGTGCTGCACACAGCCAGTTCCAGACCGTTCCAGTGCCCCCACTGCAGGGCACAGCTGCACAGCCAAGATGACAGCGCTTTTGTAAAAATGTCACACAGATGAAGAATCAGAAGGAAAAAAAAAAAAAAAAAAACAAACACAAAAAACCAACAACAGAAGTGCAAGGACCATGTTCAGAGAAGAATGAAGGAAGGAGGTGCTGGAATAGCTATTACCCTGCAGCCAGTGGAGAGGACCACGCCAGAGCAGTTTCATATTTCCTATAAGAATAATGGCCTGGAGAGAGTCCTTACTAGAATAAGCTTATCCCAGAGGACTGCAGTCTGTGGAAAGGACCCGCACAGGAGCCACTCAGGGTTCAGAGGACAAGATGGGAACATAGCTAAGCTTGTGAAAAAGGTGGAGGGAGATACTGTTTTGTAGTAGTTACTCACCACTCAAATCTATTTTGACTGTCCACAAATCAAATCGGTTTTCCCCAAGTAGAGTCTGGTTTGCCCTTGACAGTAAATGATTAGCAATCTCCCTATATTTATCTTGACCCACCAGCTTTTTCACCTTACCTTCTCACCCTGTCCTCCTTAAGAGGGGTAGTGAGCTGAGTGAGAGTTGGGCCCTTAGTGACAGGTTACGCACCTCGCTCCCAAAAACTGACCAGGGTTTGTAAGGTAGGTGGGTGCTAAGTTAACCAAACCAGCGTATACATCTAAGATCAGACACTGAATATACAAAGACCTTAAGATGACAGATGATACTGTTGTTTGCAGCAAAAGGCAGAAAGTTGAAAAATAATATCAAATCCTCCAGCTTAAAGCTGCTGATATGGCAAACCGAGCTGGTGGAGACTGCCCATGATGGATGAATAACTGCCAGCTGTGAGGCTGATTAAATGGCTGTTCAGGTTGACCTTGAAGAATACCTAGGGGAGGAGATAGGAAGAAACAATTTCATTCTTCCTATGAACCATGAGAAAGATTCTGAGGGAATGTGAGATGACACAGGGAACTTTAAAGGTGCAGAGTACTTGAACCAGTTCTCTTCTGTAGACTCCTCCTTTGAGAACCCCATCCAAAAACAGAATTACAAAGAGTACCAACAGGAGGAGGTACCTGATAGATCATCATCAGCTTTTAACATATGAAAAAATGGTGCCAGTTGTTTAGAAGTCTTCTAAGGTATCATTCAAGACAGATTCTGTAGTTTCAGGTATTTTGTACATGAGTTCTTACTGCTGAACTAAACTAAAATAGTTCACTAGTGAAATCTAAGAGACATCTGTTTCTTTTAGAAGTCAGCCTCTTAACATCTCTCTTTTCTGTGAGACACATCTCTGATGCAGCCATGGAAATTAAAAAAAAAGGACAGCAGAATATATACATAGATACTCAGTATTCCTGGGGATTAAGCAGTAGTAGTTCATTCTTTTTACAGATGACATTAAGTAGAAAACAGAGACCAAATTGGCTGGTCACACATGGCCTTGCTGACAGAAAAAAATATAGAACTTGCCTGATTTAACATAGAAGAAAATTTCCATTACACTACGGATTCCCTAATTCTTTGAATGTTGGATAGAAATTTCCGTGATCACACAGGACAGTGGATAAAAGGCCTCACTGACACACTATGATAAGACACAGACAAAAAAAAAAGTGAAGAAGAGTACTGACTTGCAGCTGAAGAATGAAAAACAATGAAGTGAATTACCACAAACAGCTGCAAAAAGGCAGGGTTTAGATGTATGCTTTGATATTGACCCCCAGTATCTGTATCAACACTCTCTGTAGTGCTTAAGAGCTTTTTGTCACCAGTAAACTTGCTGAAGGTGCTCTCTGTCCCATCATCCAGCTTTTAATAGGATGGGACCCACTGTTCATACCTAGATACACCTCTAGTTACTGGCCTCCAGCAAGACCTTATGCCACTGACTGCAGATCCTGAAGACCTGTTCAATCAGCCAGTTTGTTATCCACCTGTACTTTGTCAGTTTGTCTACGATGATGTCATGGGAAACACTGTCATAGGCTTTGTTAAAGCTGAGCTAAACAACAGACACTCCTCTTCTTTTGTCCACCACAACAGTCATCTAATTACAGAAGGCTGTAAAGTTGGTCTTCTGCTTTGCTGAATGCTCCCAGTCACCTTGCTTTCCTCCATGTGTATACAAATGCTTTCCAGGAGGATTTTTTTCCATCACCATACCAGAGACTGACATGAGACTTGTCCAGTAGTGATGTCTGTTTTCTTCTAGTCTTCAAGAATCACTGCAAATTGTTATGACCTTTCCAAGAGAATTAACAGAGACCTTGCAATAACAGATGACTTCCTCAGAAATTGCAGGCACAGCCCATCAGACCCCACGGATTTATGTATGTTCAATTTGTTTGAATGCTTCCTTACTTTGTCCTTTTCCATCAGTGGTTCGTCCTCCATGCTCCAGGTTTTCCCTCTGGTCTCAGGGACCTAGGATTCCTGAAGGCCAGTTTTACAGTTTTACTGATGCAAAGGCAATACTGAGGACCTCAGTCATCTTCATGCCATTTGTCACCAAGTCCTCTACCTCACTGATCACTGGGCCCACGTTTGCCTAATAGACAGATAGACCTGCAGTGGACCTATGTTGCCAGCTAAGACTTGAATCACTGTGATTAGTACAAGAAAATCTAATGTGGCTTAGGAAATGGAGTACAAATCACATAGCTGGCATGGGACTGAAAGAGAGTCAAAGACAGTTTCCTAAAATCCAAAAGGCAAAGACCTCTAAATGTCAGAGTTATAAATATGAATTACAGTGTGAAATGGTTGCAGATATATTTATGTTTTACATGTTGACTCAGAAGAGAGGTTTGAATGGGTACTGCACAAGCACTGCAACAGAAGAAGCTTCTGGTATCACACAGAAATACAATCCATGTACATTATTTCCACTAAATATGTATTTTTGAAGTGTTATATCAATTTATCTGTGTGCCTATCAGCTGCCTTTACAAATCAAATTGCACCATACTATTTTCCTCTTAATTTATCTTTTATTTAAATTGATTCCCTGAACCATTATTTCCCTCTGTAGTAAACATTACTGAGGAAAAAAAAAAAAAAAAAGGTTTCTTCCTAACTGAATAGAAATTTGAATTAAAATATCTTATTAAATTTCCCAAATACAGAGATTGTTTACAGTCCCTTCCCTGTATGGCTTTTTCAAATTGATCCCAAGAGAACAAGACAGGAAGTTTTACTGCTGCCTTTGTATCAATCTTTTAATTTACTGAAAGCACTATCCGGCTGGCTTCAAGCAGTTAAAAAACACAAATCAGTGCTCAGGCACTATAAGTATGAAACAATTAACATCCTCTGAGAAAAATACTTCCATAAAGTCAAATTATGAGGGGATTGCAGAGAGACAGTGGCAATCATCAGCATTCAGGTTCAGCAGGAGACTCTAAGTTTCTTTTGCTTTTCTTGCCATACTCCTTTACTTTCAGACACAGAGGCTTCAGCAGTTTGATTTTCCCATGCACAAACAGAGAAGTGTGGTTCTTTTATTTTTTTTTCCCCTGCATAAAATTGTTTCCAGAGATCTTATTTAAATCAATTCATATCAAGACTGTCATGCAAGTACAGAACAGGAATAATCTGTTCGGCTCAGTGTCTTGATTGTGCCCACATTTCTGGAGTGCAAATCTGCTGCTTTTAATATTCTCATTCAAGATGGCTGAAATCAGTAAAGGCCTTCTCCCCGGATGGCCTGGGGCTGTGTAGTTCTTAAAGTTCCTTGACTTCTTTTCTGCAAGAATACAGAATAACCACAGTGTCACTAGTATGTGTGGTTTTTAGCTTTGTAATAAGTACAATTAATTTGGCATATAATATTATCTAATCAGATTAAATTGCATTTTTAATCTTCCTTATAGTAATCAGTTTTACACTTTGTTTTACTATATATATTATACATGTAGAAAGCTATTTACTTGTGTGTTTTTTTTTTTTCCCCCAGCATTATTGTTGGTATCAATGAGATTTTTGCACTTATGTCTAGAAATCACAGCCATGTGAAAATTTATCAGTTTAGATACAACATTATGCATCTCCTTTAATATGGATGTGATGATCACTGAGAAAAGATCTCAGTTCCTCACAGCAATAATTTCTGGTACTTAACACAGTTAAGGTCTGGTGTTATTTTTGGTTTCTGGTTTGAATTTTGCTATGTCTATTTTTACTGGACTTTATGGAAATTGTTAGTAACAGTATAATATTAATATCAATTTGCTCATGTTATATTAATATTAGTATCAATAGATCATATTGTCACTATGTAGGTCACTCCAAAAGAAATACCTCCTACTTTATTTCCATGGAAACAAAGACAGCTACAAAGAGCACAATAGTATTTTGATAGAACAGATTCTCAGCTACAAAAGACCATTTTTCAACAGATTCAGCATCATGGGAGAGAGACCATCCAGACAGACCTAATCAGGTTTGAGCAGTGGGTCCAGGAGAACCTCATCAGATTCAACAAATCCAAATGCAAGATCTTATGCATGGGTCATGGCAACCCGCAATGTCATTACAAGCTGGGGATGTAAGGACTGAGCACAGTCTTGCCAAAAATGAACCGGGGGTTCGGTGGATGGCACGCTGAACATGAGCCAGTGACATACCCTCACAGCCCAGAAAGCCAACTGTATCCTGGGTTGCATCAAAAGATGCATGATCAGCAGGTCAAGGGAGGTGATCCTCTGCTCTGCACTGGTGAGGCCTCACCTGAAATACTGCATACAGATGTGGAGTCCTCAGTACAGGAGGGACATAGATCTGTCAGAGCACATCCAGAGGAGAGTCACAAAGATGATCAAAGGGATGGAATACCTCTCCTATGAGGACAGGCTGAGACAGCTGGGGCTGTTTAGCCTGTAGAAGAAAAGGCTCTGGGGAGACCTGATAGTGGCCTTTCAGTATCTAAAGTGGGGCTAGAAGAAAGAAGGGGACAGACACTTTAGCAGGGTCTGTGGTGATAGGGCAAAGGAAAATATTTTCAAATTAAAAGAAAGAAGATTTAGATTGGATATAAGAAAAAGGTACTTTTACAATAGTGTTAGTAGAGCACTGGGACAGTTTGCCTAGAGAGGTGGCAGATGCCCCATGCCCAGAGACATTCAGGGTCAGGTTGGATGGGGCTCTGAGCAACCTGATTTAGCTGTAGATGTCCCTGTTCATTGCAGGGGAGTTGGATGAGATATCCTTTAAAGATCCCTTCCAACTCAAATGAATCTATGATTCTATGATTAGCTATGCATTTTTGCCAGCAATGAATAAGCGCTTGCATACCACACTCATAAAAATGTGCATGGCCGTCTGGAATATGGCTTGTCTTTCACATTGCTGTTGCCACTTTTGACACACACCACTCACTCACATCCACTGTTCTCCATAAACATTCAGTAAGCATCAACGAATGTCAATGGATGCCATGTTTTTGTGCATAAGGGAATTCATTTCCATACTTTGGCTTCATATACACTTCCACGCCAGACGTCATTTTGTCAAACTGCCCCTCTGCTTCCATCTGTCACACAGCAACAAAATGTAATGGAATACTGGTGGGAAGGTTCAACCTCTACCGCCACCAACATCCACCTCTGAAGTCATGGGACAACTTAATAAAACAGGAGGCTACTTATAGAGCAGGCTTCCTAATATTAGTCTTTACATGATCCAATGTCCAATACACACATATATACAAATAGATACATACTCTAACTTCTTTAAAACTTCAGTGAAGGAAAGAAGCAGTAAAAGGATTACAGAATACAGATGAAGAAAAGGCAGAAAAAAAGATGACTGTTTCTAATACACATGTTCACAATCAATAAAAAGCCTGGTATTATAAATGTCGAAAATACTTATCTCTGCTATCTTCCTAATAATTCCTAATAAAATAAACTCAAAATGCAATCTGTAACCTCATATGCATTTTTGAATTTGTAGTTATTGAGAAGCATTCAGAAAGCATGCTAGTAACTGGATAAAAAGAATTGAGGAGTCTTTCTATGTCTTTCACTCTGCAATCTCAATACTATAAATTTAGAATTTATTAGACATAACAGAAAGATTTATTGCATATTTTTATCAATACAGTTTAAGTTCAGATTTTAGTATAACTGGCAGAATCCAGAATGCTGTCTGCTGTCTCTCTGAGTTGGGATTATTTTTTTGGTTTTTCAGAATGCTAGAACCCTAATACTGACCTTCAGCAAGAATTTGTACTTGTTTCAAGTAGATGAAAGAATAATAATTTATTCAAAGAACTTACATGAGCATACTGATACATAAGGATAAGAATTAAAAAACCAGTAATATGACTACATGCATATTGGTTAAATTAATCTAAATTTTTAAAAAGCATCAACAAATACCAACAACAATAGAATGTGGCTCTATTTACCACAATGCTCTCTGCACATGGAATCACAGAATCACCAAGGCTGGAAAAGACCTACAGGATGATGTAGGTTAAAACTGTTTTCCTTAAACTGATATCTCAGAGGCTGCAATGTCCAAGATCATCATCTGCAGACACTTGGAACACAGACCAACTTGAAAGGAAGAACACAAACAGCTAATACAGTCTTACAGGAACAGTTTATATTTTCCCTGATTATATCATATCTCTGTATTGCTCAGCCTTGAAGATCTAAAAATATCACATCTTTAGATGCCAAGCGCTACTGGCATACTACTGACAAAGAATCCCAACAGGGAAGCACTGCATGCATCCAGAACTGGCAAAAAAAAAAAAAAAAATCTCATATCTCATACATCCATTTTTGAATCAATGGGATCAAGCAGGACAGTATATTACCACCATATAATAACCATAATTAGAGTATCAAATTAGATTGGAAAGTCAGTTTTAATATAATTCTATTACATTTCTCTTGTTATCTGGAAAATCTTTTACAAAAATCAAAAATTCACGCTCAAAATAAACAAATAACCCTGAGTTAGGTAAATATGCTACAAAAAACGCAGAATGAACAGTTTATTTGCTCTTCATTCCACCCACTCCATGATCCAACTACTAAGCTATTATTTCTTTTGAAAAGACAAATAATTGCCTTTGGAAAAATACCTAAGTTCTAAAGAGACGTACTCAAACAGCAAGAATATGATAACCATCTTAATGGTAGAAAAAATAACACTGGGATATCGTGATGCCAGAGTAAAAATCATTTAAAGTGTGGTCTGCATCAGTATAAATAAAGCACTCAAGTTTTGCACCAAAATTTCATGCAGAAATCAAAACACAGAATTAAAGCTATATTATATAACAACTAACCCAGATGATGATAGAGCTTGTTAAATACTGAAAGAGTTTAGAACTAAACTCTAGAGAACACAGGAATAACAGCAGACTTTAATTACTCCCAGACACTCTGATTACAAATCATGACAAGATATGATGCAGGGAGTACATTTTTGGATGCTGTAAATAATGGTTTCTTGGAAGCATTAGAGAAACCACAAGAAGAGAAATAATTCTCGATTTTGCATTGAGCCTGGATTGCATAGGATCTGCTACAGTATATAACCATCAAAATACCTTGGAAAAACAACCAACACTTCAATGCTGACTATAATGTAACCAGTGTTCTTCTGGGAGCAAAACACACTTAAAAAATCCAGCAAAAATAGTTTAACAACAGCTGAGAGATGTTAGCTAGGATAAAAATAACAGGAACAGCTAACGAGTCAAATGCTTACAGGTCAGAGGAAAACATGCATAGAGCTCAGATAACTCTAACACTGAAGGAAGGAAGGCAGGGAGGGAGGAAGGAAGGAAAGAAAGCAAGCACTAGTTTTAAAACAAGGAGTCTGAGTGATGAAAAAGAATAATTAAAAGAACGATGAGAGGATATCTTCTATGCCAAAAGAACAGTGGATGATATAAAGCCTTGAAAGTAAAATCAAAAACTACATCTTTTCAGAAACATGCTAGAATACAACTCATGCCAGGCAGAAAAAAAACAGACAATACACCTAAAAACTTTCAACAGTGTTAAAAAATAGGAAGACTGGAATTGTTCAAAGGGTACATAACTACTCAGTTAAATGATGGGATTTAGTATCAAAATTCAGGAAGGCTGCAAATACAATACCAGTAATTTGAAAAGAACAGTGAAAGGACAAAAAGATTGAAACTAAGAGCTATCAAGCCTGTATTCCACTGGGGGCAATTTCCTAAGAGTAATCATAAAGAATGTAAGTAGAAAAATCTTGGAATAAAATGGCATAAAGAACCTGTATAATTCCATAAAAGGAAGTTCCAGTCATTAGAATGCCTTGAACACATTAACGGTCGCATATCAGAAGATCATTGGATCAACATGGCTAATTTGATTTCCAAAAATATTATGACACGTTTCCCCACCAAAAACTTTTAAAGAAAATTAATAGCCATGAGAAATACAAAAAGGTCGTTTGGACTAATTAGCAGACTAAAAGAAAGGAAACAAAAATCACAAACAGTTCAGTTTTCACACTGTACAGTTGTCACAAATACCACCAAATGAATCCAGCGCTGCTAAACAAATTATCTGTGAATGTAGGAAGTACTGATGTGAACAAGTTTGATGACCTCAACAAATCAGAACAGTCAAAACAGCAGATCCCTGCATAGGAATCCAGAATCATCTCTTTCTTTGTTGAAGAGACAGACTACTGTTTTTCAGGGATATAAGTAATTGTACAAAAACAGAGCATGCAAATCACGTCTTCCCAGCTTAGGACAAGATGAGCAGGGTGAATGTGACAGCAGTCAATAAAACAGTGAATGACATGTAAAAGATGAATATTTTATAATGTGACAAATATTCATTTAGTCTCTCTCTGTGTATTTATATACAAGCACACAAATATATAAAATAGCTTGCAGAAGCTTTTAATTAGCATAAGCATTTGGGTGGTGCAAAGACAGATCTTAAACAGGACTTTGGAATTAAAAAATAATCATGAGGATTGAAGGCTGTCATGTCAGGATATAAGGAGAAATCAGACAATCTTGAGGTTGTAGCATGCATTTCCAAACAGCAAATACACTGAAAAAAGCCTTTCAGAATACTGTAATCACAAACATGACAACAGAGCTGATTTAGAAGAAATACAACATGAGTATGGGAAATCAAAAGGTTGTGGTATTATTTCAAGGACAAGTATTTTGTATCTTTTTTGGAAAAACGCATGGACTGAAATTGACGAGGAGCAGCTCATGGTACCATTGGTACACCACTGAAAACCCCAAGAAGATATCGTAGAGGGGCTCATGCTGTTTGCTCTCTTTTTGTATCGCAGCTAAACTTCAAACTCAAGGTGCAGAAATAAAGGTGCAGAATCATTAGAAGCTGTGCACTTACATTCCACTATACCTTGAGTGATGATTTATGCCAGGCAACTAGCTCCCATACAGCGTATTCTGAGCTACAGCTTAAACTCATGGGGCAGATGATGCTTTAAATTATAAGTGAAGTATGAAATAACATCTGAACAATCGTCAAACAGATTTCTGAACAAAGAAAAAGGAAAGAAAAAATGAAGAAAAAAGAAAAACCAAAATCAACCAGCAAATGAATCCAAACCACTATAACCAGTACACAGGTTTCATTATATTCACTGATAAAAATAAATAAACAAATAAATAAATAACAAATCTGTCAATCTGACCAGCCATCAGTATGTCAAAATTTTGCCAAAATAAAATGATTTTATAAATTACAAGATTCTTAATTATTAAGTATGAATATTTCAGATGTGCTGTACACCAATAGAAAATTTATGGAGTTTCAGGAAGTTGTCCCTGCAATATTTCAAACTAGCCACTCTTGTTTTGTATCACTATACCACACAGCTGCATAAGGTAATAGTCCAGTATGTGCTGGTAATCCTATGGAAGATGAATGCCCTTTTTTGTTGGCTTCTGCAGGAATCTTCTCAAGCTGAACACTGCAGCCCAGCAGGAATTAACTGGGTCAGAACCACTAACAGCATTTTTACTTCGCTCACAACCATGGACTACTGTAGTAGATTACTAAAGCGCCATATAAATATAACATTATTATAAACTGTTCTGTAATAGTTAATGTCAGAGCCCTATTCTGTAGCTTTATCAGATAAGGTGAATGCCAAATAATCAAACCTGAATACCATGCACAGATTGTACTAAATTCTCCCACTGCTTTGCAATGCTCTGGCAAGGGAAATGGGTCATAAACTATGTCTAACTAGGCAGTTACAGAGGGTTCACTGTTGTTTCGGTCTGTGGAAGCACAGCAGCTGTAATATAGAACAAACTGTCTTCAGATCATTCCAAATTATGGACCTGATTCTGTGTTTTGTAACACCTGCTTTATAATGTCTCTATCTTCACTGAATGACATTGAACTCAGTGGATGAATAAAATAGTTGCAACAGAAAAGAGATAATGTTTCACATTCCCCCAAACATCTAGTGAAATGTTTTAATTATTTATATATCTATTTATATCAATCTATAATATTTATATCTACCTGAGAATATTCTGAGACTAGGTGGATAGTTTCATACCAGAATATAATTGGGATACTATCTTATGTAAATGCAAAATTGCAAGTTTTCTACCTATGTCTTTAAAACACAGAATCATAGAACGGCTTGGGTGGGAAGGGACCTCAAGGATCCTGAACTTCCAACCCCCCTGCTGCAGGCAGGGCCCCCTGCTGCAGACAGGGCCCCACCCAACCTGGCCTTGAGCACCTCCAGGGACAAGGCCTCTACAGCCTCTCTGGGCAGCCTGTTCTAGCACCTTACCACTCTCTTGGTAAAGAACCTCCCCCACCTCTTAAGGACACTCAGGTATGCATCAGTAGTTTTATCAAGAGAATCTGAATGTAGAATCATCTCTATTTTGTCTTAGTTACAACACCAAAACACTACGATCCTGAGCATATCACTCAATTATCTGCTGCATTTCCCAGATGGTAATAGGGAGATACCAGTTCTTGTATCTATTTGTGCATACTTTCTACTTAATCTTTTATCCTAATTTTATTTAGAAGATTATTCTCCTGGTACAGAAGCTTCCCTTTCTTCTGAAACTTCTCTGTTCGAATATTTGCAAAGTTTAATTATGGAGATTTGTTTATGTTGAAAAGGAATATGAACATGTAATGACATTTCTCATTCCCAATACTAAAATACTATTAAGTCTAGAAATATAAATTACTGCAGCAATTATAGCAGCAGAATAACACTATTACTGCAATCAACTATTGCTGGAAGTATTTGAAAACAATCTGTAATTTCCCGTCAAGTGTACCAGTCTTATCTTCTTTGCAGAACAACAAGCTATTGTAAACAATTAATGATACTAAAGCTAGCATGAAATTAATTACTCTGAAACATGTATTGGGAGTTCAAAATACTTTTTTTTTTTTAAATTTCTGATTTCTCCTGTGTTAAGTTGGTTTATATTCTCCCATTATTGATTTTTATGTATTAGAAAACAAATATTATAAACAGCTTTCAAAAGCAGGAATGAAGCTATTTAATGTTCAGCTGATTTAACTGCCTATTTGCTGTATGTGAGAAGTTTGAATTACACCCTTTATATTTCCTTAACTGAGAAATGGGATATAATTTCAAAATAAGTAATAAATAAAACTGTCAGAGAACTGGAGTATTATTTTTTCTGCATAGAGACTGCAGTCCAAAATCTATGCCAGCCAGCAATTTGTAACATAGCTGTTCAGCTTTTCTTCTGATCAGGTTCATTTTACTACCCTCTCTCATATGAACCTACTGGATTTTACAGAGGAGATTTTATGGAGTATAATAAAAACAACTCATTTCTTTGTGTGAAACAGTTTACAGTGTATGAACTTGAATGAATTCAAACAAGATGTTTCAATGCATGTACCCATTACCTAGTTTTTCACCCACATCTTCAGATTCCCAACCTTTGATTCAAATTGTGCCAAATTTTGTTCTTGTTGTTGTTGTTTTAATATGCTTGTTCTTTCGGAACACAGAATTGTTTTCTTCAGAGTAGCTAGTATGATGTTACGATACTGATTCTAGGAGACAGTGATGTTGATAACACAGGAACATTTATAGCTGCTGCTAAGTAGTGCTGTACAGAGCCAGGGCCATTTGCAGTGAAGGGCCTGAGGAGCTGGGAGGGAACAGGATTAGGACAGCTGACTTAAACTGCACAAAGGGATATTCTATGTCATATGACATCACGTCAAAGGAGTTTTGAAGGGAGATGGAGTTCATCAGGCTCCATTCTGCTGCTCAAGGTCTAGATCAGCATCAGCAAGGGGGTGGTGAGCAACTGCTTGTGGATTACTTGTCATATACATCCATATATGAGAATGTATATAACAAGTAATCTCTCTCTATATATGTCATAACTATTATCTTTTTCTCTATCTTAGTAACTAGTTTTATCTCAACTCACAAGTTCGACACTTTTTTTCCCCTCGATTCTCTCCCATATCCCATTGGACAACTGCATGGTGCTCAGCTACCTGCCAGGTTAAACCACAAGAGGAATGTACAACCAGAGAACTATACCTATGTCTCAGTTGCAGGTGCCCAGTTGCTCCTGAGTGAGTTGAGGTCAGGTCTGCCCCATGCTGCGCACAGCAGGTTCCATTGGGCTCCAGCGGCCTCATTGCAGGGCACATCTGGGCCCTGCAGTCAAGATGGAAGCACCTCTGGGGACTATGTCTGAGAAAGGGCCAAAATGCTGTACAGCAGTTGTGAGAGAGGAGGGTGGAAAAAGTCTGAGAAACAGCCCTGCAGAAATCAATCACAGAAGTTCCAAGGGAAGGGGTGCTCCAGACAGCAGAGCAGGAACTCCTCGGCAGCACATGCACCCTGCCCTGGAGCAGGCGCATGTTTCCTGACAGGAACTGAAGCCTGCAGAGCGTTTCACCAGGGCTGTGGAAAAGAGCAAATAGGAAGGAGCAGCAGGAAGGAGCTGTTATAGATTGACCACAGCCCTCATTCCCCATCCCCTTGGGGTGGAGGGAGTTGTGGGCATCAGAAAAGAAGCTGAGCCTAGGGAAAAAGGTAAGGAATAGCCACTGCCCTCCCTTTGTCCACAGAGCCTTTCAACATGAAAGATAATCATATTGGTCAGGCACAGTTTCCTCACACCTTTTTGTCCTTCATTTATTTCTATAATTGTTTCAGGAACTGAAGTATGTTGTTGGCTTGACCAGCTCATGGTTACACAAGTCTTCCTGATGCTTTTAAAGATGAATGCGACATGGTATTTGTCTTTTTTTTTTTTTTCCCAGTGATCAGGGACCTCCTCTGATTGCTATACTTCTTTTAGAGATGATAGAGAGTGGTCTTGCACAAGCCAGTGGTGCAGGCTTGTATGCATGACATCTGGATCCATGGTGCTTTCCACATCCAGTTTATCTAAGTGCTCTATAACTCTTTCTCCCACCAACCACGACTACAAGGCTGTTGGTGATGTGGGAGGTCTGAGAGCTCCTGATTAGAGAAAAAAAAAATCCATTGAGTGTTATAACATTGCTTTCCTGTATGCCACAAATGTTCTTTTAAAACATACTGCTGACTTTAGAGTAATATATCTGTTCTCTGCACTGTTATAATCTCTGCATTCCCAAGCCATGGCAGCAGCCAGGGAAATCAGTTGTATGTGGTTAGAAAGGAAATTCAATCTTCTGTTGATAGTGTGCAAAGACTTCTATTACCCTGTGCAGTGGAAACATGCATAGTTGGTGCTAATCCAGCCTTCTAGCCTGGAAGTATTATCTCTTTGTTTACTGATATCTCCATTCAACATAGTGTATCCTAGGCAGAATACCAATCAGGTTCAGAACAGTCTCAAGACTTCTGTGAGAACACACAGAAAAACAATAACTTCTCAGTAGTGCATAGTGCACTATAGTGCACAGACATCCAAGAGGTGGTTAGGAAATCACAATACAGGAAATTCTTAGAGAACGCAATATTTTACCCCGAGGGCTGCAAAGATCATATCAAACTTCACTCATAAAGAAAGTAAGAGGAGGCTCACATGGAACTCAACAGCATAGTGTGGGCCTACTAAAGTAATCTGGACAAATACTGTATCAACAGTTTTGGCAACTGCAGGTAGAAATTCCTGTTAGACAGAAACTGGCATCAGTTAAAATGATCAGCTGAAGTGTAGGGCCTGAAGTTCCTGTTCTCTACAACTTATTATTGGATAGTAGAGAGCCAACAGCAGAGTGAACTACTCCAGTGAGAGATTGAGCTCATCTAAAACAAGACAATGTATAATTAAGCAGATACCACAGATATCACAAGGGTCATTATGAGACTTGACTCAAAGAGCAGTCTGAGCATTTGCCAGGAAGAGCTGAGTCACAGCTGGAGCAGAAACCTCCCTTGAAGCAAACTGCAGAATCAAGGTCAAAACCAGACCTTTTCTGTTTTGGGGATGATGAAGGTTTTACAATAGAAACTGCCTGTGTCAAATCTGATGAGAAAGAAATGTCCTGGAGTGGTTTTCTATTTCTGGGAATGAATAGTCAAAATAAAGAGAATTTGGGCAGACTGTTCTCCACTGTCTGACAGAAACTACAAGAATAGTCCTTATAGACTGCGTGTGACTTACAGCCAACACACCTTGATGAGAAAGCCAAGAAAACACAAAGTTAATCAAAGCTACAAAAAAAGTAAACATTAGGAAAAATGAAACAGTAAGAAAACATAAAAATGAACACAGAAATCACAAAGGGAAAAGGAAAGTGAAGGAAAACAAATTGCATAGAAAATCAGAAGCAACAAGCAGTGAACTGCAAAAAAGCTTCGTGCAGAACCAGAGAGGCAACTGAGAGCCTAAGATACATTTTTACCTTTGGGAAATTTATATGAATAAATACTTTCCAAGTACTAACTGAGGTAAAGTATCGATGGCTTGAGCACTTACATGTTACACAATGCTGTTATTACCTCTTCTGAATAAAAAATGTGGACCATAACATTTCACCTATTAATCCTGCACTAAAAGTAGAATAATCTATTGAACTGTCATATACTTAAAGAAAGGAAGCTCATCTTGATATGAGTCTGAGACATGTCCAAGCAATATGTTTTAGCAGTAAATTACCTGTAAGCCACTGAATTTTATTACTATTTTAATTTGCATTAGGTAAAGCTTTCGTTCTGGAGTTTTTATTGAAATTGGCTGATGAGGAGCTATTTACTGTCTCAAACTTCCTTCTCTCACACACAGAATGAAATATAACCCTCAAATAAATTGTTTCTTTACTTTCTTCTAAATACACTCCAGAAACTGAAATTCTACATTTTCATTGTTGTTTCTTCGGGAGATCCCTCAGAATATTAATCTTAGCCAAAATCATATAACTTTGAAAATACTGTTTTTGTCTTTTTTGTTAGTTTAGAATATGTATGTATGTATGTATGTATGGAAGTTAATTTTATATACAACTAATACAATAAAATATTCCATACAAATGGTTAGTTGATTATGAATGTTTGAATTAAGGAAAAATCTTATACAATTGCAAATGCTGCTTGATGTGTTCTCTTAATGTCAGTATAAGGTATTTAGAAGTACACTTTTGGAAGAGTGTACAAACCCAAAAGGATCTACTCACAAGAACGTTTAAGTTAGATTTCAACACTGTCACTTCATTGGTTACTATGTAATTTACTACAAGGCAAAAACAATTTAGAAATGATGCATTACAAAAACAGCATGAAAACCACATCTGTGCTTAAAATTACTGTATTCGCTTCATTACAAGATAACCTACTTTTACCTAAGAACAGAACAGAAATAAAAAGGTTAAAACAATTGTCACAAGGTGAAGCCTACCCAAAGTACAATTCAGAAAAATGAAATCTTGACTACATACGTCCAGCTCTACATGATCCTGCTATGCAGTGGGGAAACAAAAACACCCATATTAAATTTGTTACAGTCACTAGGTGATTACTATCCAAGATCACTGCTCGGATAAATGAGACCCATACTATGGTGATCCAGCACTGTTTAGTGTATTCTAGGTTGTGCATAAAGAATAATCCAGGTACCAACACTGACTTGCTTTATATAATCAGAAAGTCAGGGCTTGTCTTAGAGCTCTGTGACTAGAAAGGCCTCTGGCACCTTATGCCAACAATTTAATTATCAGAATCAATAAATACTTAGCACAGTGGTCCCTCGGGTATGGAGGCATACTCCGTACTGAGACACCTGACAAGACGTAGATGGCTGAGCTGTCTGGGAACTGCTCTGTACAGGAGCTATGTTGCCAGGCACTAGAATGGGTGTTTTGTTCCAATTTCAACGGGATAAAAGGGGCTGGGGTCTTGGTTTGTCCGAGTGTGAAGAGTGTGATTGACACAGAACCAAAATTCATAATTACATTCATACTGCCCAGATTAGTAGTCACTCACTTATGTCCATTATTGTGACTATCCTACTTCAAATTCCTCTGTAACAATAGTTCAGTAGTAACACACTTCTCTCCGGCCCTCAGTATATTTCCATATGCGCTTTCATCACCACTGTCACAGCTGCGTCTCCCCCACTTCTGTTCTAGTCTCACTGCATATTACATCTCATGCTCACATAAACCCAACTCATACTACAAGCATGGACCCACAATCTCAAGTTCCTTTACTGCTCTTGTCAGTCTTGAATGTTGTTCCGCAAGTTAGCACTCTCTGTTCATTTTCAGACACATCTGTGCAGGCACAGGACAAAAGCAGAGGTCCTCTTTGGATAGGAAATTCAGTGCTGTTAGACTTTACACATAAAATGCAGCTAACAGGTACCTCTAAATTTGCTCATATTTGTTCCCTAACTCTTCCTACTCAAGCCAAATAGGATTGCAGCTTGAGTCATAATGCTATTTCTGTTCAGTTCACTTGCTGAAGATCCAGAAACCAGCAAAAATCTAGGCATACCTTAGATGTAATCCCCAAAAGAGTGTAAACAATTCTTACTTTTTGTATATCTCTCCATTTATATTGTATTCATATGCCACTGTTGAACATCAAACATCTTAAAATAATGATAAAAAATACCTGTTTTATTGCAGAAGAATAAGGCAAGCCACCAACAAATATGGATCCTGTTTCAATCCCATATGAACTGGACGAGAAATTGCTAGGTGTACTTGTCTTTGCCGATATCTCCAGGATCAACATTTCTGCTTCACATGGTACCATGCTTTGCCTGCACAAATTTAGAAACAGGGACAGTTTACCAATATATATAATTTGCATTACTGTTTATCTAATAAATTAGTTAGGCTGTCTCATGGTTTTGGCTGAGACAGAGTTTATTATCTTCATAGAGGCTTATATGATGCTGTATTTGGGATTTTTGATGAAAATAGTTTTGATGACACACAGTTTTTAGCTGTTACAGAGCAGTGCTTACAAAGATCAAAGGACTTTTCAGCTTTTTGTGCTGCCCTGCCAGTGAGGAGCTAGAGGCACCCAAGGAGCTGAGATGGGACACCACCAGGACAGCTGATCCAGACTGGACAAAGGGATGTTCCATACAAATGGCATCATGCTCAGCAAACAAATGAACAAAACTAAACAAACAACAAGAAAAAAAAAATGGAGGAAAGAAAGAGGAAGGGAAGTACATTTATAACAATGGTATTTATCTTTCCAATAAAGTGGAGTGGCTGATCACCTACCTGCTAAAAGACAAGCAGCAAATGAATTCCCTGTTTTGCTTTGCTTGTGTACACAGCTTTTGCTTTGCCTAGCAAGTTTTCTTCATATCAGCCCACAAGTTCTTGCACTTTTACCTTCCCAATTTTCTGTCCCATCTCACCTGGGGAGAGTGAGTGGGTGGCAATGTGGAGCTGAGCTGACTGCTGGGGGTAAGTGCCAACAGGCACTAAAATCAATGAGTAAAGAAAATCAAGCAAATAATAGCTGTTCTGGTATTGAAGACTATAAACATAAAATAAGCTGTTTAACAAGCTGTAAGCTGGCCTGTCTTTGGAGTTTGAACTTCCATTAAAATGAAAACATACAGTGTAATTAAGCAGTGTAATTGCTAAAAAAGTCAAAAACCATAGTGGCTTAATAAAAAAAAGTTAGACAACATTTCACAATATTAATCAGATTTTTTTCATTTCACAGAAAGACATCTAATGAACTAAATTATTGTAGATATCCTCTCTTTCACCATACCAAAAAAGATAATCCAGAAAAGCGATTTAAAATAAACTGCATTTTACAGAGAACAGACCTATTATAATCTGTAATGCTTATTTTCAAAAGCATCATTCCTAAGACTGAAGACAAAACAAGAGCCTCCAAGGTAGGAATTTCTACCAGCCTGTCCTCTCAGTAAACAGGAGAGTTCTGGTGAAGCTCTATGTCAGAAAATCAGAGCTCAATCAAATGAATGTGTAAAAATAATTCAAGTGCCTTTGAAGTACAGGTGCCTAAAAAAAATAACCTCAGTAAAAATAGCATTTACCAGCCAAAGCTCTGAAAGTAAGAGTGTGTCATTTAGTTAGGATCGTATAGATAAACTGTAAATTCAGTTTAACTTTGATAATGCCAAATCAATTTCTGAAACTTAGACAAAAAGCACAGAGAGAAGTTTCTTCATTATCTTTTCTCAGATGAGGCATAAAGGCTTTCCCATATATATATCATCTGGCAAGGTTTCCTATCTTCTTCTATTGAGAGGATGGAGAATTCACATTAGCAAAATTTGTAAACAATTCTTTTTATTTTCTGCACAATTCTATTTTTGTGACACTTACAGTGAAAAATATGAATGCGGTATTAGCCTTTTAACAGAAAGGACTCTAAACGTTTTTGCAGGCAAACAAAATAGTCCTTCTATCTTATGGCAAATAACTTCAGATGAAAAGCATGAAGTTTGCTTTGTTGATGAAATAAACATAAGAGAAATAGAAAGGGACTTCTAATTCCATGGGCCTGAGGACCCAGTTGCTGAAATTTAAAGAAATAAAATAAAATTAATATCAGTTTTTAGAAAGTTTTATGACACTTGTTAATTAATAGCTAACGTACGTGATGAAAATGAAGAAATTTTACCCAGAACTGCAATCAAGGAGAGGAATGTTTTCCTGACATGTTTTGTAGATAAGCAAATACAGAATGTTCTTCAGCACACAGTTTTAATTACTTGCTTACAATGGAATTTTGCTGATAAATGCACGTAATTACATACATGCATTCTCAGTGGCTCTGTTTGCAACAATCAAACTGTTTTTCCCACGGCTTAAACCCAGTGTGACATCTTGAATAAATTCATTCTGCAGCAAAAAGCTTTGGTGTGAGTTCTAAAAAAAATAAAAATCAGTGAGTTTTAAATAACTACAATTTCTTCTGGGGCATAATATTTATCAATAAAGGGATAATAATAGTATAATAATCTTTCTGAAATATTTTAAATCAGATATTTTAATGCACCCTAATTCAGGACTGAAATGAAAAAGGGTTAGGAGGGGAACTGACAGGAAGAGGTTATTTCATTTTATTTTTTAGACTCATTTAGAGGCATGTTGAACAAAAAGAACTGATCATGTAGCTTTTTTTTTTCTTTTTTCTTTTTTTAATTACAGTTTTTCCTCTACATATTTTGGGATGCTAACACTGTAATTGGTTGCACAACCATGAGGGTATTTCTGTTGCACAAGCATTCTATTTAAAAGTATAGTTATTTTCACAGTAGCTTTGGAAATATTTGTTAGCTTATATGATGGATTTGCAGAGGGATTTTTGTATGCAGATATAAACACACTTTGAAATTAATTTCCAGTACTCTATGTCAGAAAACAAGTTAATGCAATTCATTAGTGTGTGAGCTGCCTAGCCCTGAGCTTGTTAGAATGTCAGCCGTGCACCTTTGATTGTACTTGATTGAATCTAGCAAGGTCTGGCCAAATTAGAATAACAACCTAAAACCATTATTGTTGAGCATTTGCTGATGATACAATCACCAGGTCGCATATGCACTCTACAAAATTTCCATCAAGCTTTTAAAATACTTTTTCTACAATCAGCACGTTGGGTGCTTTAAAGGTCAGGTAAGAAGATAGAGCTTTTTGCATAATTATAAATATGGAAATGTACACAGCAACAATCAAGCATTTTCGCTTGGTAAGCTACCAGTAATTATGCCTTGGTCCAACCCGGCAGTAACAGTTCACAGATTTCTCAATTGTATTTACGTAAATGCAATGATTAAACACAGGCCTATTACTTATAACCCAAAGATAAGTTCTGTCTAAACAGTATTAAATCCATTGCCTGACGCCTCTTGGGTTGGAAGGATGGAAAGGTCAGATAATCATTTGATGACTTTTGGGAAAAAGGTACCTAAGCATCGCAATAGCTGCATGAAATGCAAATTCTTTTACATAATGTCTTTACTTGCTAATATTTGTCAGTGAAGATTAAATTACACGCTTGGGATTATCACAAAATGGTAAAAAGGTAATAAAACAAATGGAGGAAGAGGAGGAGGGAAAGGGGGATGCCCACAAAAAATGCTGTAAAGCTTTTTTGATCTGTGTTTTCTCTTTCCTGATAAGAAAGGTAAAGCTCTTGTTCTAGAAACAAGACTGAAATGTTTACCTGTCTAGCAATTTCGCTTTGAATGTGATCAACAGTAAACAATTCACTAATTACTTCTGAAATACTTAGAATGTAATCTTATCATTCAGTCCATTAAACAAAAATAACAGTGGATTGGCAAACAGTTCTGTCAAATATGAGCTGGGAACTGCAAGAATGAAAGTTTTATTATCAAATATTAAAAAAAAAAAAAAAAGAAAAAGAAAAAAGATAAATTTCCCAATGTTGTTAAAGGCAACTGATAAAATAAAACTCAAAAACATATTTCATTATCATTTGGTTTAAACACTACTTTATATATTTGCTATCCTGAAAAGAAATCAAAGCAAACTGCTGTTCCCCCCAGCATTCCATAGGTTCCCCTCCAGAAGCCTGCATCAGGCACTACCACAGCCCTCGCCCCTCCCCTGGGGGTTAAAGACCTCCATCCTGTCCAGTAGCTGACACTTCTCCCAGTCTGCCATGCTCAGAAACTCATGAGATGCAAATCCCAGAGAGACTTTCCTGGAAGTGGCACCTGCAGTTTCCTGATATGCCCATCAATTAGCATGTTTTGGAGGTTGGTTTCACATCGTTGTCTCCAAGATTGCTGTGTTAGGTCTATGTCTTGGCATATTTAGTTTCTGGGTTCTCCCTTTCGCTGCAATCTCCCAGCTGACAAAGTCCCTGACCAGCTAACCTTGCTGGAATGAACATTCCCAAGCTCTCACATACCCTCGTCAATTAGTATGAGTGGTCACATTTGGCTCCTATCGCTGTCTTCTTTATTACCTGTAGGTCAGCCTTGGGTCCCTGTCTCTCTCATCTTATCTCTTGTGGTATTGAAAGAGGTCCTTGACCAGATAACCTTACAGGAGCTGTCACTCTCCTTCCACATACCATTACACTCACATTACCCCCAGTAAATTTATTTAGATAGGAAGCATCAGTTACTCTCAGAATCATTACATTTTCCCTCTGCGGCAAGATGCATCATTCCAGACTCCTCACATCTGTTGGTCCTGATTGTTCCTGTTGAGGCATCAGGGTAACATGCTCTAATGTTGCAGCTGAAACAATGAGTCAACAACATATATGTTTCTTGCTCCCTCTGACAGGAGACTTATTTCCTGGACCTGGGGCTGATTTCTTAATCTGGACTTATAGAGTGGTCTAAGTAAATAAGAAATGACAAAGAAAATAAAAAGAAAGAATCAAGTAAATTGCTCTACAATGTGGAAGGGAGGTGGGGGTTGGGGTGGGTTTGGCAGCTTGTTCTTGCCTTGTATTCTAAGCAATGAACAAATACAGTTATATATAAACATAGTTCCCTTATTTTTTTCACTTTTATTAATTTATTTTTAAATATTTATTAAATTATTTATCAAATACTTATTAAGTATTATTATTAATACTTATTGCTAAAGTAAATGTCTGCAATGTGAGCTCAGGTCCTGATGCACAATTAGGCAAATTTTTACCAACTTACCACTTTCCCTGTAAATGCTACCACTCCTCTAGCTGTCACCTCCCATTCTGAGACTAAAAAAGCTCAATGGTTAGTGTACCTCAGGAATCATTTTGTATTTCAAATGTTGCCTGTCTGTTCTACAAGAAGTCTTTTATACACATTGTCTCAGACCTGTCAGTTGGTCTCAAGTCCTGAGAATTGCTCTCAGATTATTTTATTTACCACTACAGACTTAGCAAAATAAAAAATAAATCTATATCAGTCTTTGGCTATTTTTGTCTTATATGATTTGACCACTTTGATGGTCCTAAATTTTAACTTTGGAGTGTTTTCTTTGATGGCAAAGTTCTGAAAAACTGCATTATATGATTTATACCTAAGATGAGATATGATTAAATGAGTTTTTATCTTCCAGGTTACAAAACAACAGTTTGTATCAAACTAATTGGCTTTATTAGCTTGTTATTAACTGTTATTAGGAACAATTTGTTATAATTAAATCCACTGCATTCAATTAAATTGTTAGAAATACAAGTCTGTGTAGACTTGTATGATATAATCCTTCTTTGTGGAATATAAAAATCATGTAAAATATTGAGCTTTGATTTTCAGATCGTTTTTCATTCCAGATAAGTCTTTTTTTGTTTGTTTTGTTTTTTACATTATATTGCATTATATTGATGCACAATAAAATAAAAATATTTAACTGTAAACGAACGTACTTTTTAATACTAAGAAGATAAAAGCTCCTGCTGCCAAAACTTTAAACTCAGATACACAAAAGCTGTTGTTACAGTTAGCATGCATTTAGTATTTTGTCCCCCTGTACTTAGCTCTGGTGAGGCTGCAGCCTTAGTACTGAGTTCAGTTATGGACCTCTCACTAACACAAAGACATTGAGGCCCTGGAGCATGTTCAGAGAAGGTCAATGAAGCTGGTGAGGAGACTGGAGCACAAGTCTTATAAGGAGCAGCTAAGGGGACTGGGATTATAAAGTTTGGAGTAGAGGAGGCTCAGGGGAGACCTTATTGCCCTCTACAACTACCTGAAAGAAGGTTGTAGTGAGGTGGGGGTCAGCCTCTTCTTCTGCATAACTTCTGATAGGATAAGAGGGAGTGGCCTCAAGATACACCAGAGGAGGTTCAGGCTGGATATTAAGAAAAACTTCTCCAAAAGAGTAGTCAGGCACCAGAATGAGCTGCCCAGTGAGATGGTGAGGAGTCACCACCCCTGGAAGTGTTCAAGAAACATGCAGATGTAGTACTAAGGGTTTAATGGGCAATACTGGTGGTGAGTTGATGGTTTGACTAGATGACCATAGTGGTCTCTTCCAAACTTAATGATTCCATGATTCTACTATAAAAGACTGAGTAAGAAACTGACAATCTCATTAATAACAAACAAACCAAAACAGAAGCACTTTAGATGAAATATTTTGAATAAAAACACTTCCCATTATCCTTTACTTCATGAATGTTAGGTTTGTCATCATTGTACCAGCTTTATTTTCAATATTTTTTTTTCTTTGAAAAATTGATCAGTGCAAATTTTCTAAGATGTACATGCAAGGAGAAAGTCTACTTTCAGTATTCTCATTTTCCAGAAACTGACTGCAAGATTTGAACATACTTATTCCAGTTTAATCTGTAATCATTTCTCTGTCCATTTCCACTATTCCTTCTTTGTCTGTGAAATCTTAGCTTTTGTTGAACAAATAAAGCACTTGTTGTAGAGACTTCAGAATGCGAAAGGGCATTCTGAGAGGTCCAGGAATGCAGAACTAAATTCTATTCTAAACGAGTATATGTAACATTAGCAGCATAACAGCATGATATTTTTTTCTCAAAGAAAGCTTGGCTCTGAAAGTTAAGCTGCTCATTATAACAAGATGAGATTTAACCTCACATTTTTGAAAAATGCTGAAATGACTGGGAACATGCCCTGTAGATATGGCAGAACCTGGGATGTCTCAGTGTCACACTTCCAATACATCTGTAGGTATATTCTGACTGGCAGTTCAGGCAAAGCTAAGTTCCAGCCTGTATTCCATGGGCATTTATATGTTCCTTCTCTCTTCTTTGCACAGCAATTTGTATTAAGGAAATCACTCATTTGAAAACAAAAGTAGTATGTATTTGTAACTGAATCAATTCTCTATGTGAGCTCTCGTTACATAGCTAGAAAAGAAAGAAGAGAGAAAGAACAAAGCAGCTTAAATATGGAAAAAAATACAAGTCTCCCTGAGGCCAAAAGTTTCTCTAGTGGGTCTTGGCACTGTCTGTCTTTCACTGAAATCACATTCAAAAAGACATAAAAGGAGCTCACTCTTTAAAGGTGTGCTTTGTTTAGAGCACAAAATAACCAGATTTTGGAAAGGTAATGTTTTCAATAATGAAAATGTAGAACTGTGATAGATTAAATAAAGGGTTTCAAAGTAAATTTATTCTCTGACTTGAACAAATTCTTTTCTACATGCTGTTGGTCCTGAACAAACTTTTCTTTCACAATCTCACAAGGGTCATCTTAGCACTTACTTCCTACAGCAGATTCTGGCTTTTTTTCAGTATTCTCCCAGGCTGCTGTTGAAGACTCTGCAAGTCTGTCCTTCAGGGAAACAAAGCTTATTTGCTTTCAGAAGAGTAGCGATCTCCCTCCCTCCAGATGACTCCAACTGAAAGTACATTGTTCAGGATGAAGTAGAAAGACAGCTCCCTTCTCACTAAGTAGAAGTGTTTCAGTGTACAGTATTCTCATAGCATCGTCTGAATAAACAAGACAGGTGTACTGCTTGTCCCACTCTCTCTGTATTCCTCTATTTTTTTCAGAGAATAAAGGATGACTTACATCTTGTCTCAAATACTCATGCTGCCTCAGTACAATGATTTTTATAAAACTTATACGGCATAATTCTGGATGCAACATGCAGACCCTAACAGCACTTTTCTCCCAGTACTGAACTGGCTAATTAACTTTGTTCCTCCATTCTCCATGATATCACTCAAGTAGGAAAGCACTGTGCACACAGTGCTACATGTCTAACAGACACAGGGTTGGCAGGGCCCAAAGGGAATATTTATAATAAATATAAATTCCTCAGCAGTACCACGGTCTTAGGTAGACATCACCATAGTGGGATGTGTCTTAGGAGGATATTTAAGAACTGGAGGAGTTTGGTTTAAATGAAGTCTATAGATTTCTGAACAAAATTCTGATCAAAATTCTGACATAGAGGAGATCAACTTTGTGGCTCCTTGTTGGTCAAATGAGTGACCCTTTCTAGTCTATAACTCCAAACCCAAGAACTTATAGACATTTTATCTTAGGTAAAAACAATAGCCTGTGATATCATATTCTGTCGCATTAAGTGATTATCCAAGGAGGGAAAAGGTTTTATTAAGTATCTTTAAATGTTACACAGTTAGTTGTTTTATTCTGTTTCTTTGTTGTTTTTTTTTTTGTAAGTTCCCTTTGTGATGTCTGATATATATGCTCTTATTTCCATAATATGTACATAGAATCAGAATGATTAGGGTTGGAAGAGACCTTTAAGATCACCTAGTTCCAAACCCCTGCTTTTGGCAGAGATACACCCCTCTAGACCAGGTTGCTCAAGGCCCCATACAGCCTGGCCTTGAATGCTTCCAGGAAGGGGGCATTTACAACCTCACCAGGCATTCTGTTCCAGTGTCTCACTACCCTCACAGTATTTTATATATATATATATATACACACACACACACACGTGCAACTACATATTATATAAAATATATTGGCACCATATGTGGAACTTAAAATCATTGCATTTCATTAGGAAGTCAAAGGCCAGAGCACTTCTGAGTATATAAAAAGCCGCTGGATTCCATGCATTATGCATGCTTTCTAAATAACTAGGATTATTCAAAAAGAGGATACTACTATATTATCTTTATAAGTAAAAGTTATTTCAAATGTAAAAAAGATGTCAATCAAAGTCAAAACTACTTTATTTTGAAAATTATCAATTTGGGCTATTCTGAGAATGAGCAGTCTGGGAAATTAATTGCATGAAGAATGGAGTTGAATTACTGTATTGATTATATCCAATAGAATAGGATTTAAATGTGCTTAAGCAGAGAACAAGTTAAGGATATGTCCTGTGGATAAGCCTCTGGCAAATAAATAAATTGTTCAGAAAGTATCTCTGATATACAGGGAATTTAGTGCTATGAAGTAACCAATAAGGCATGTTGTTTCTTTTTCTTCTGAAAAGAAAGGTAGTTATAAAATAAGGAAAATAAAATTAGTCTCAGAGTACAATAAAAGATACAGTTTTGTTTTTAATGATAATGAAACTTCAAAGAAGAAACAATAACTTTGGTAAAGTAGCTCTACTAAAGGATAAAAGCAATCAACAGAAAATAAAATAAAATAAAATAAAATAAAAGCAAATAAAACAAAAACAAAAACAAAAACACAGAAATCCTAAAAACTAGTACTTTCAAAACACGAGAGATTAATAGAAGATAAATGATTTGATACAACGTACAAAAAACCTAATTTCTGGTATTTGTACACAAAAATAAACTTCAGAAAAAAAATAACAATAATAAAAAATAAAAAAAAAAATAAATGCTTACAAAGCAAACTAGACAGGTAAAATTTCACTGCACACCTATTGCTTTCCTTAATATTTCTTCAGCAACAGAAATCATCAGCGCATTCTCAGCATTCAACCTATGCATAGACCTCTTTGCTTATCTAACTTCCTTATTCTTTTATCGTTCTGATTTTTAGTGAGATGTTGTATTTGTATATACATTGTAACTAATCTCCAGCATCTAAAACATCATTATTTCCGTAGTGCTCGAAGTTATCAAAAAGGGAGGATTAGGTTCTTGGCCAAAAAAGGAGTATAACTTGAAAAATATTTTTGATTGAACGTTTATTCTGAAGAAGCACCATTATTTATTCTGAACACTTGACCTCCAAGTAGAAAGGTACTTTAAGCTACATTTAAATTATCAAGTATTTATGAGATAAAGTAATGAATAAAATTAGTCACAAGAGGGAATGTTATTTGCCCAACTTCCCTTCTACTTATCTGTGAAAGGATTAAAATTAAATTAATTCACTAAATATACTGCTCAGGTTTGTAGAATGAAATGGAAAAATACATAAACATTCTGACTACTAAGATTTCAAAACTTTCCTTGTTTAGAGGTTTCTGATTCATAGTTGTTTTTAATCCCATAGTTCATAAATCAGAATCTTCTTTGATTCTCTTGGATCAAACAAACTTTGCCTGATAGTGATAGGACTGGGAGGAACATCTTTAAATAGAGAGGAGAGATTTAGATTAGATGTTAGGAAAAGATTATTTACACAGAGGGTGATGAGATGCTGGCACAGAGAAGCTGTGGATGCCCCATCCCTGGAGACATTCAAAGCCAGGTTGGATGGGGCCCTGGGAAGTCTAGAGGGTGGCAACTCTAGCCATGTCAGGGGGGGGTGGAACTATATGATCTTTATGGTCCCTTCCAACTTAAGCCATTCTGTGATCACTGGTTCCTATTTTTCACCTTATAAATTCAGATTTTGATCTGTGTATTGTCATTTCAAAAGTTTGTTTGCCTCTACATCTTAACTATACTCTCAATTCAGTTTTTTTTTCTTCCCACTGATTTAGCCTCTTTGCAATGAATAGTGGACAATATGGAGCAGATGTTATCTAATTAGACATCAAGATACAGTGAAATTTAGGAAACACTATATCTCATTCTATTACTAGTTAATAAATCACACATAAACTGGAATAAATATAATACATTAGATTTTTCCCAAGTAAGATCAGTGAGCTGGGAAAAAAATAGAAATTATGTCATATATCAGCATTCGTATTTGATATACCCTAGTTTTTCTCTAGGTACTTTAGGAGGGACTTCAAATCCAAGACCAAAAGTGTAAGCATTTTAGTACCCTCTCAGTGGCTGGTTCAGAGGTCCAAAAAGTTCTTACATCTTTTGTGTTGGTAATAAATACAAACCAAGCTTAACTCTGTGCTTCAGTAATTGTCTTGCACTCTGTCCACTGATGCCTTCTATGTGAGAGGCCCAGAAAATAAAGAGCATGAAATTATCTTATACCAAGAATCATGGAATCACCAAGGTTGGAAAAGAACTACAAGATCATCCAGTACAACCGTACGCCTACCACCAATAGTTCTCACTAAACCATGTCCCTCAACACAATGTCTAAACATTTCTTGAACATCTCCAGGGTCAGTGACTCCACCATCTCCCTAGACAGCCCATTCCAGTGCCTGATGGCTCTTTCAGAGAAGAAGTATTTCCTAATGTCCAGCCTGAATCTCCGCTGGTGCAACATGAGGCCATTCTCTCACTAGTTACACAAGAGAAGAGGCTGACCTCCCTTCAGGTGGTTATAGGGAATGATAAGGTCTCCTGTGAGCATCCTCTTCTCCAGACTAATCAGTCCCAGTTTCTTCAGCTGCACCTCATATGGTCTGTGCTCCAGACCTCACCAGCTTTGTTGCTCTGGACACACTCCAGGGCCTCAACGTCTTTCTTGTAGGGAAGGGCCCAAAATTGAACACAGTATGTAGGAATGTATGCCTTACAGCATTTGCACACTTCTAGTATTAACAGCAATTGCTGTTAATAAATTATAGCTTACACTTGTCTGTCAGTTGAAGAGGTGGCCAATTAAGCATGTGTCCATTAAGTATACTGCATTTACATAGTACATGAAACAGCAGTTGAAGGATCTCTTCACCTATATGCTGTTATGTTAGAATCAAGGCCAAAGACTGGCATCTTTGAGAGAAAAAAAATGGAATTTACTCTAAAATGTAAAAAAAAAATGTATATATCTAAAGACGTATCCACAGATCAACATACTATGAAAGAGATATCTCTATCATTTTCTGCATTTTTTTTCTATGAACTTTATTTATTATCTGTGCATTTCACCAGCTCAGAAGCCCTAGGGAAAATCTGGGCTTTGTTGCATATTCTGAAGGGTAACAAATACAGCATATTTTGCACCATATGGGTTATTTCAGGCCTTTACAAAAGCCATCAACAAACAAGTAAAGTACAAGCTCCAGAGAGAGCATATGTTGCATTATGGCATGATTAAAAAGATTTTTTCCTGACTAGAAGAATCAGAAAACATCTTCATCTCAAAACCAAGACAATCAATCCCCCAAAGCCCTATGGATAATTAGTGGAAATTTCAAATTACAAACTTGATGAGAAAAATGCACCCTCTTCATATGATGTCTAGGCTGATGAAGAACCTAGACCAGTTTTCTAATCTTAATGGCCAGGGTCAGTTAAAAAAAAAGAAATACAGATTTGATAGACTTATTTTAAAGAAATAAGTTTTATTGGTGACATCTACTCCATAATCAATTTATAAAATGCCAGCTTTCTTAAAATGACTACCAACTGTGATTTGAGATAAAAAGTAAGAATGTTATGATGCTATTATTATCAGTATGGAAATGACTGTTGTTCCAATGGAGCATCATAGACCAAGAAGAGGATAAAATTCTCATTGCAGCTGCATCATCTCCTGTTTCTGAAATTCATGATACTTTAGCAGTTTGTATTGATGCCAAATATCAAAGAAGATAAATACTAAGGAGTTAATAAAGGCAGTTCTATAATAGCTGGGATAAGAAGACTGGTAGAACATTCTGTGTTGCTACTAAAGTAACTTCATATTCACAATTAGAACAAACATGTAAACTTTCCAATGCTTGAGTCTTTTTAACATTTTCTTCCCTCTATAAGGCCTGCAAAAATCTAATCCCTGTGGGATATTCTCCATATCCAGACTTTCACTACTGCATTTTCAGTTCACTTGTAACAAAAGCCAGACAATCAGACATGCATATAAAATAGGCACAATGATTTTCATTAAAAATTAGACAAAGTAAACAACCACACTATTTTATATATAATACAGGGCTCTTGGGTACTTCCCCAAGGCACATGCTCCATTTTGCAGCCAATACCACAAAATAATTTGGAGCAATATCCGATCTGAAATTATCAATCTTTCCAAGATCTGTGATGAAAATCCTGTCCTCTTATTTCATCCAACTTTTTTCAATTGTTACAGTTGAGTAGCCACAATACTCCATCATCATGAAAAATTTATTTCAGCAATGCAGCTATTTCACTTTCAGCATGAATGTTCTGGTGAACTATGAGGACTGGATAGAGAGCAGTGCCTGACAGTAATATGCATGTTTATTTGCAAACATTAAAAGTTGTAACATTGCTGGTGTGAACAAAAGTAATGATCTCTGTGGTATAAAGGAGGCAGTAAAATACTTGTAATCAGGAAAGGAAGATACCATCACTAACTTTCACCGTGCTTCAACTTGTATTACAGAATACTACTTTTAATTCTATTTGTTTTGTTAAATTTAACACTATAGAGGCAGCATATTATTTGCAGATGGCTTATCTTCAGTAACTAAAATGTGTTGCATTTAGCAAGTTTGTCAAAAATCCTTCTATCACAGCTCCAAATCAGAGGTGCTCTGAACAATTAGCAATACTTAATGACAAGAATGAAAAGTTTATTTCAACGAAAAAGTACAGGACCATTGCTGCTTTTCTTTTCTTTCTTTTTTTTTTTTTTAATTACCCATGATGTTTGTTCACAACTTCTGCAAAAAAAAGAATATCACACAGAATCACAGAATGGCCTGGGTTGGAAGGGACCTCAAGGATCATGAATCTCCAACCCCCCTGCTGGGCAGGGCCACCAACCACCCCATTTACTAGACCAGG
>PPHD01000745.1:0-10378 GCA_002909625.1 Bambusicola thoracicus
ATAAAATAAAATAAAATAAAATAAAAATAAAAAAGGAGCAACAATGGGGATAAGAAAGTACATCTGTCTCTAAGCCAAATGGAAGTGAATTGCTCTCCTCTCAAATCTGAGGGCTCTTCAAAGACCTGCTGAGGGCAGGCAGACAGTAAAATGTAGATGTCTGTGGCTTATAAAAGCTGCCTAACCTGGGCACAGGGCAGTCATTTCACCCCAATACAACCTGAGCATTGACTTTTTCACACACAGGAATGTGAGTTGTCTGGAGCCCAAAAAATATAAAATGCAGTGCGGGTGGATAGGCATTTTCCTTATGTCCATTTGCTTTTTATCCGATTGTATGCCTGTGTATAGGGATCTAACTTCATAAAGTATAGACATATAGTTAGCTTAAAGCCTGCCAAGATTGAGCTCATGTACATATACAAAGTATTTACTGAGAGAACTATTGCCTTTTCATCTCCTTTCAAATTTTAATAAAGCTTTTTGTATTGAATGTAACTGATTATGTAGAGCATATTAGTAAGTCTCAACCGTTTTACTCGAAACTAATAAAACAGATCACCGTTCGGCATTGCATTGTACTGACCAGGAAGACCTTAAAAATGTTCCTCCACCCAACATCATTTCAATTCATTTTATTTTTCTCTGCTAGAAAGTGTGTCTTTGTAACTCACGGTGCTGGGCGACGTGCCCTGCTGTGACATGAGACGTCAGGTTCTGTCAGTCACATCAACTGATGAGATGTGACGGAGCCTAATATGATGTGATCACTGCCCTGCTGAATGCATACTGTGTCACTGTAGTATTCAGAGGCTGGTTTCTCTGGGAAGAAATGCAGTGACGGCAAGTAAAACTAAATAATTTCATAAATGAGAGTGCATTCACGTGTTTGCTGTTCATGCACATACAGATAGCATTTATTTAAGATGGCATTCTGATGAGAACCAGTTAAGAATTTTGCACAAGGTGTCTGTCTATCCTATTAAACCCTAGACAAGGACTGTATGAGAGTGATGCACTCTTGGAGTGCTGTTCTCCTTCCAACAAATGCAGTTTCTGGAAGGTTCTCTCACTACTCCCTGGTGGGTACCACAGAGCAGATTGGAAGATCGCCTCCTTCCATCTCTTCATGTTCAAAGCTACCAGCAGTTGGTTTTGCTATCAGCTTTTCAACACCAAGCCTACCCTACTTGCGCAGATCTTGGCAACTATCTTGAAACAGCTAATCCCACTGGTAATTCCTTTCAGAAGGCAAACCAAAAGCTAGGCAAAAGTTTACTCTGATCGTAAAAACGTTTTCAGGGTACTTCCAAGGAAATAAACATAGCAATCCTTCTCTAACCCATCAAATTTAGCAGAAAGGTTGGCTTTTAGGAGCATGGCTTTTCCCACTCTCCTGGCAGTGCCAGCGCTCAGATCTCTGCACCTTGTTCCTACTAGCAGTCCTCCCACAAAAGCAGTAGCCATATGAGCTGCTGAAGCCCAGACAAGAAAATCCCGTCCTCGTAATCTGCCAGCAGTACAGCTTTGAGTGAAACTGAATGGATGATGAGAGTAAATTATCACTTTCTCAAGCTGACTCCAGATGATAGCTCAAGCAAGTATTACTTTTATTTTTGCCTAAGCGATCGATTCTATTTGTGAAATACTGATCATACCAACATTTCATTATCACTGGTTTCACAGTAGCAATCTTAAAGAATTGCTCTGTTATACAGGTATTTCAGTTTAAGATAAAGCCAATTTTTGACGACTTTACAAACGACTGTAATGACTTCGCTTACATAGGTCACCTAAATTGCAATTTATATTTGGATTATATATATAATCATAAATTATACAGTTAAACAATTTATTTTTCCACTCAAAGTTTAAAAACTCATAAGTACTCTATTTTCCATCACTATATTTTTATCTTTATTATTATAATTTTTATTTTCAAAGCTATGATCTTTGCACAAGCTAAACCAGGCACTCTGTAAAAGAAAAGCAACTGCAGAAAGTTTGCTTTTCAAGAAAACAGCATTAGTCTGGTTGCTGGTACAAGAGTTGTTATCTTGGTAGAGAACAGAAAGAAAGTTGCGTGGAGGAGCAAGGAGAGAAAGACACAGAGCAAACTTCTCAGGAATTTGAAAGGGGCTTGAAACAAATCCATTTCCCTGAATGAAATTTGCAAAGCCAAGTTCCACAGACAGCAAGTTGGAGAGGCAGTGTGACCAGAAAAGCCAGTCCCAAAAGTCCCAGCATTGAGCTGACTGGCAAAGAGGTTATCAGAAACAAGCTCATAACAAATACTGCATAGAGCATATGTATGAGACAATCCTTCTCTGCCACTGAAGCTGCCAATGGTGCAGACTGGAATTAAGCAGCTTTTTAAAGCTCTTACTTGGAGACAAGAAGCAGTTTCTTGTCATTAGGACCATAAGTTGGTCTTTTGAATATAGATGACTGCCTCATTCCTCTGCATGGGAAGATGAGCTGGTGGAAATGGCATTCCTCCTGGGAAGAAACTTCAAAGTTTCCAAATGGGGGCAAAGCTCAGGTTTCCCAGACATGCACAAGGATTACAACCTTCTTATCAAATCCCATTCTGCAGAAGTCAGGCTTTCCTTCATAACCCTGACTTCACACAACATTTCTAAATGACAATGACTGAACTGTGGTAGTGCCAGATCTGCTGGGAGCACACCTACCTTTGGGCCCATCAAGAGGTTCAGATGTCGGTGTGGTAAGGCTGTGAAGCCCCAAAGGGCTTAGGCTCTATGATGCTCAGTCCAACCTAGATTAGAGCTACTCTGTATGCATGTAGTAACTCTACTTTTAGGCTACAAATAAGCTTTGTGGTATAAATATAGGTTATTGAACAGCCTCTCATGCCCTTAATACTTAAGATAATTGTTATTTATTTTTTAATCATTCTCTTTGATTTAATTGCCTGTTTGCTCCCTGGGGTGCATTTTAATTGCCAAATTGCTACTTTGGATCCTGGCTATGTACTTAAACACAAAAATGAGTCTGAATGTTCAGGAAAAAATGGCTTCTTTAGTGCTGGACAAGAGCTGGCGTTGGCCCATAATTTACAATTCAGGATTTGGAAGAAGCTATAAGTGAAATTCTCTTTTTCACAAGGTACTGATTTATATGGGTGCGTGAAGTCATTTAAGAGGGTTTCCAATGTCTTATGATATCTACCTAGTTCCTTCTCAATAAGTGGATGAATGTGTTGACCATACTCTGACACATGCGATGTTGGGTAGATGTGGTGCATCAGATGAGAAAGAAAGAGGAAGAAGAGCCATTTTCCAGTTACTTTTTTACATCAATTTCTGAAAAGAGACAGCTCATAGGCAGAGGTTGGCAGGGCAGATCTGTCACTGCCATTGCACAGGCAATGCAGCTGCTTGCTTTCATGCTCCGCCTTTGGAAAGGGAGATAGCAGCTCCATATGCAGGGCATCATTGGGCTGACTCTGGGGGATATTTCTGCCTTGGATGCTGTCCCTGACAGTATGCAATGAAATCAGCACCTTTTGAGATGGTTAGAATACCTCTGGGAGGTGTCTAGGAGGAGGGACACTGAGGGAATGGCCATGTGTTGGTGAGCTGATGAATTGCATGATCTAATAGGTGTCTTGTACCTCCAGCATTTATGATCTCCTGGTAAAGAATGAGGTAGAAGAAGAGGCAGAAACTGACGGATTAGGACGCTACTTAATTTTCATTACATGTCTCTTCAGCTGGAAAATGAGGCCTTTTAGCCATCCCCATGCAAGCTCCCCATTAGAAGATCCACTGTGGATTCAGTGAAAATGATGTTGTTTAGGCACTTAGCGTACTTCCCCACACTTTGTGTGAGTGGCGGTTAAATGGTGCTATTATGTTTATATCTAGCAGTTAGGCAGTTGCATTCTGCTTATGTCAAGAGATCAGTAGCCTCGGCGTGATAGACTGTACTGCAGGCAGCAGTAAAGATGTTTCTCTCTGTGTAGCTTGACTGGTCTTTGTTCACAGCAGGGTGGCAATTATAGCCATAACATCTGAGGGGCAAATATAAAAAATAACAGGACAGTTACATTTTTGCAAGGAAAAAAGAAGATTCTATAGTTAGATTGATTTCAAGGCCTTCTCAAATAAAATTAATTTTTTTTGTTGGCTATTTGTTTCTAAGACACTTGACGTTCTGTTACAAGTGATTGAACAACTTCAGGTCTTACTATGATATCCATTCATTCTGGATATCTTTTCCATGCTACTGGTATATGCAATTTCTCCATTAGTTTCAATCCTGAAGCAATATGTTACAACAGAATAAAATTTACTTTCTTTAGTACTTTCGTGCGCATACAGGCCTCAAGCACTTTGAAGAAGAAGGGAAAATATTGTTTCGCCCATAACTCCTAACAGGCAAAAGAAAAAGTGAAAGCATTTATATTTGAAGTGTGGACATTGTACGTAAAATAATTACATTTCATGCCTTTTCCTTTTTGGAGAAGAAAAAAAAAATGCTGTTATAGAAGTAATTTCCATAGGGGTGAAATTTTCAAAAAGAGCCAAGCATCCACAATTGGGACCAGATTTCTAGAAGGCTTAGCTCTGGCATAGAAATAAGTGGCCAGATGTCCAAACAGCTCTAAACGCTAGATTCTGAGCATTTATAAAAATCTGGCCTGTATTTAAGGCCATAAATGGGAGCTGAGCTCTTCGGAAAATCTAGGACCCATGCTGGGTGTTGAGCTGGCTTGAAAAAAAGTCTGGGTCTGAAGCTGTTTTGGTGGGGTTTTTTGTTCGGGGGCTTTTTTGTTTTGTTTTTGTTTCATGTTTATTTTTTTTTCTGCTGTTGTTTTTAAAAGAAAACTGATCTTGTACATCATTAAGTTGTTTATTGGTTTTGTTGAGCTTTTCACTACTGAGTACATATTTTGGTTTTAGCATCCAAATAGTCTGGTTGCCTTTAAGCAATATAGATGGGCTTAAAATTAAGCATGTGCTTTGCTGGGCTGAAGACTGAATTTACCATTTGAAATCCCACCCAGTTTAGCTGTGAAATGGAAACTGTCCTTACCAACAGACCACAGGCTTGTAGGAGTGATTGAATGGTGGCCAGTTGCTATAAGCAAAACTTATTTAAATGACTGTGGCTACACCTCTGAAGTTTGGCAGCATAACTCTGACAATGCCCTCCCAATAAGTGCTCCTGATAATTCCTAAATACTGCAAATGAGCCAGAAGTAGCATGTGAAAGTTCTGTTAGACTATATATTGACAACAGTTTTTCTGTGACTGGCCTGATCAACAAGAGTGAAACAAACAAGCAATGAAAATTCAGATTTACTGAGCTCATTATTCTCCACACTTTTAGTAAGCGCTTGAAAGGGTGGGGATGGCTAAGCTCAGTGTTATCTGAGATATGAATTCAGTGGCAAGGTAAGCTGTTTATCCCACAGCCTGTATTTTGAGGCTTAGAGAAAGTTTCCAAATGGTTTCATTCCAAAATGAAGTTTCAGCGTTTTGCTCTGAGTTTCCTTGGAATTTCTATGTAGCTCTGACAGTGACTGCTTCACTGAAAAGTATGATATTTCTCCCAGTTTGAAGAAGAAATGTGTATACCCATCTATAGCACAGCACTGTCAGAGGACGTTAGAATGAGAGTATGAGAATACTCGTAAACCTCATTTAAAGATGTGAAGGTGAATGCAATCCTTTCAGTAACCATATGTGATAAACACATATACCCCAATGGTTTGGTCTTCCAGCCACAAAGAAAGTTTTACCCACAGGAGAACTTACACACAATTTCATTATATATGAAGAGAAGCTCTAGTCTAAAGGATGCATATTCTACTGCTTCTGCATAGTGCCTTAATAAATTATTCTGAAAGCAATTATAAAATCGGAACAGGCTTCTCAGGGAAGTGGTGGAGTCACTGTCCCTGAAGATGATCAAGAAATGTTTGGATGTGGCACCAAGAAACATAGGCTAGTGGGCATGGTGCTGATGGGTTAACAGTTGGACTTGATGAGTCTGTTCCAACCTTAATGATTCTATGATTCTATGAAAATAGTTGAAATAAAATATACTTTGGTATATATTACGGACTTCTATTCTGTGTAGCCTGTGGAAGCCAACTGATATCAGTGATGGGCCAAGTCAGGGCTTTGAGAAGATTTCTATTTCCATCCAGGCATTGATCTATATCGTGGGATTCTCTACCACAGTGAATCCAAATGCCTCCAGATTGTGAAAATAGTTAGAGCTAGATCTGTTTGTGGACGTGTGCTTTTGAGTGCATCCCCCTTCCATAGCTCCACTGAAGTCATAGGAATGGACAGACTCTTTGTCTGCCCATCATTAAGATAAACTAATATCCCTATATTTGTCCATGTGCTTTCCCTTGTCACATTACTACACTACTGCCCTCTATTCCCCTAAAATGGATCCATACCAAAAGAAACAGGGTACTTGTTTCCGAGAAAATTATTATTCAGGCTGTGAAGTCTTTTCAGAGAGTTGTTCTAGTGAACAGTAAAACGGGCAGCCTTCTTTCCCTCTGAAGCTGAAGTATTGGTTAGAGCTTTGAAGGGTAAGGTAGTATATCTTGTGCTTCTTTTAGAGGAATATATATCTACCTTAGGTATCAGTTCTGCTCCAGAGAATAATTTAATCATACTTGTAAATGGCATTCCAACAAAAAAAAAAAAAAAAAAAAAAAAGTCATGAGATCTGACAGTACTAAATTGACTTATGGAAAACTAAGGCTAACTTGCTGGTGTTAAAAATGTTAACTCTTTTCCAGGAGCTGCAGATGCCAGGAATTTGCTGCGAGCTCACATGAAGATCAGGAGAGACAAGGACTTACAACTGCCTACAATGGTAGGAAGTTCCTTCAGAACAGCAAAGAAAAGTTTACTTTGAATTTTTAATCCTATGTAGAAGCCTGAAACTCTTACTAAATACTTTAAAGCCATGGACAACTCCTAGTATACAAAATTTCATCCCAGGCGATCTCAAGATTAGCCAATGGATGAGATAAACACCTTTCATCACTGGGACAGATTAGTCCTTAGTTAAGTAGTAGATTTATGACTAATGCTCCCATCCATTTTCAGATTTTTTCATTGTTTCTGCTTTGGTTCAGGGCCAAATTAAGTTGTTCTTCTGTAAGTCAATGTTTAGAGCTCCAGGTCCTGGAGGAGGTATCAGTTTCACAACCTCTGCTCTCATTTAAAAGAAAATACTAAATATTTGAATTCAGTTTTTGTTAGTGTATAACACACGTTGCCTTCATGTCTAACCTCCCTTCTCATGGATTTCAAACAATGCATCATTCTCACATTTTACTCCCAATAGAGTATTTTCTGGAGCTGACATGATCTGATCCTTAATTCCTAATCCCCCTGACCCCAACTTATGGGTACAGAAATGTAAGAAAGGGAGACATGCACTTCTGTCACAGATATCTTACTGTGCTCTACAGCCGAGGTTACTGCATCCCACAGCCCCCATAATATTTTGAATGAATTCTAGTGTTTTTCTCTCACAGAAAAACTGATATGCCATGGGGTGCCAAGAATCGGAGTCAGTAGGCAGCTACTGTGTTGAAATGTCACTCATCGATGGCTGTGACCAAACTCTGACCAAGAGGTCAGCATCAAAATATCTCCAGGTTTTCCAGACTCAGAGCTTTCTTTTTCTGTGAAACCAACTTATTGTTTTTTCCCAACAGAAAGCTGCTAAGCACTTCCACATGGCTTCATTTTCTGTCCATCAGTGGTAAGTGCAGGAAGCTACCATGAAAACATTCCTTGGAGCTTCACCAAGACTTTTGCCCATCGAGAGAGTGTTGGGTTCTCCTTAAGGTACTGAACAACTCAGTAGGTTTTGTCAGAACATTTCTTTGTATAATTATTTAACAATACATAAAGTAGCTATTCCTCTGGCATTTGGCTATACCTATTCAGAAAGTGTATCTTTGAAATTTAAGAATACATTGTCAGCTGTGAATTAAAATGACTAAAAGTGTTATCCAGCCTAGCTGCTGATTGAATAGCATCCAACAGAAAGCATATGAAAAAGTAATCCAGCCCAGAGCTGACAGGTAATCTTATCACCATAAAGGTATTAAGCATGCAAGTATTTTAGTAGATGGGTCAGTAGAGTATCTTGGCACACTTCTTTAATACTGTGTCTCATAGAAGTTACATCCATACTGACCTTCCCTGGCTTGGCTTGAAAAAGGGAGGAAGAATAGAAGACTCCATGCAAATCTTGTGACCTGAAAGACGCCCTTCCAGTTGGACAGGTAACTGTTATTGTTAGCTGTCAAACAGAAACAGAATCTTTTCAAGCAATGCTTTGTATCTCCAAAGTATGCCTAGTGGGAGTAGTCTTCTATGCCTTTCCTTTCAGAAAAACAATTACTATGGGCAAAGTGAGCAGCAATTGCTAGTTTTGGATTCAGTGGAATTTTCAAATCCAGAGGAAAATAGTCCTGCTCTCAGGCTAAAAGCTTGGTAATCTTCACTAAAGAAAACTCCCGATCCTGCAAAGGGCTGCGTATAATACAGGAGCTGAAAAGTGTCCAAGGTTATTAGTTTCCTATTCAAAACTATAGGTGCACTGCTGTAAAAATGCATTGAAAGACCACAAGATATCAACACAATAATGCAAACCAATATTCTTTACTCACCACAACATAAAGGATTTTGATAAGGTCAAATGAATTCCCAGATTCACATTTACTGGAGATTTCAAAAATGATATCTTAATTTATGTGAGATTTATCTGAGATCTAAATAAATGTCCCAGTCTGGGCTGTAGGAAAATTTCAGAAGTCTTGCATGGAACTTGCATACTAAATTCCTGACACTAAGAATTGATGGAAATACAGTTATTCCTATGTGTAGTTGTGCAGCACTGGGGCCTGCCTACCACAATATACCAGAAATGAACAGAAATGAAACACCTCAGTGCTGCCACAGATTACAATCTCTTTATAGGGGGGAACTCACCTGCTTCTCCTGTGCTTTAATCTGCCACTGTCTTTAAAGGCGTTTTAAGACTGAATATATCCAGTGATCATGTAATGGACTGAATAGGTAGTCACTTCTGGGGAGTAGTCCGTACACCCACTTCTAGCTGGGATGCCAGTCCTGAGTATTTGAATTCCCTCTTTTGCCTTTCATGCCCTTCTTCTGTGCCAAGTTGTAATTTCCATACTGAGTTGAGTTAACAGTGGTGGGAATAACGCTTCTAACTGTATCTCCGCTTCTATTAAAAACAAGCGTTTCCACATAAATCTGCTAATGTAAGGCATGATATTCCTTACATTTTTTTCCCTGTTAATGATGAAAACAAATGAGTAAGATTTATCTCTTTGACAAGTCATGTGGGTGTGAATCTTTAATTAGCATATAACAGGTTTAGACTTCAAGTCCCTATAGGCGTGGGAATCACTTAAATAAGAAAATCCCACTTGGTAAATCCCTGGCTCAGAAAGCCAAGAATGTTATTTTAAGAGATACCTGTAAAGATGAAGATTGCAATCTACATGCATGTCAAGGTAAAAAAGCAAGCCATTTCATCTCCCAGAAACTCAGTGACCATACTTTGATGACAAGCCAGATGGCAGCTGTTCCCCAAGCCTGGTGCCAAGAAAGATGATTGGAGCTGCAATTTACCTTCCGTGGTGAAGCTCAATGCTGGAGCATACCACAGCTGCGAATTTGGCTGCTGCCAGTAGGTGTGTGCACAGTTGGTTTCCTCCCAATTTGGATTCATCAGGTAAGAGGCTGTATCAGTACCCAGCAATTATGGAATTGGCATGCATTGGATTGTTTACTCACAGTAATATTCCTACTGGACTTTATTAAAACACCATCTGTTGTCAGTGCAGACAAAGAATCAAACCAGAAATATCCATGGAGAGAGGGAGAGAATATGCGTGTGTGTGTATGTTTAGCTGTGTTGCAGGATCAGGTCACATTCCATATTCTCTTTTCTTCCTTCCTTTTCCCTTACAGGTAGCATTTCACAATGCACCTAAATTTGTAATCAGTATTGCCCCTCTCTTAATTCCACATAGAAAATTAAATTACAACAGAAATGAAGTCGTGTATTTGTGAGTCATGATGGAATGGAAACAAATGCATCTTTGCATGCAAGTGGAACTCAACAACATTAGCTTTACTACAAATTAAAGCTGAAATGATTGAAGAAAGAGTCATCTGACTGAATGATGCTCAGTTCGAACAAACTTCTGAGTTAATGCATAGTATATAGGGTGAGTAATAAAGGGTATCTGCCAATAATAATATCTTTGGGGCTTGGAAAATAGGAACTAGCTTTTACAATCAGCTGTTTTCTCTTGCTTCCTTTTTTT